>JAPTHL010000128.1:0-228562 GCA_028455855.1 Meloe dianella
TACAAAAAAATTTTCGTACTTTGTCCTAAAGTTTATACTATTATTTTCCAGTTAGTTATGCACAAAAACGAAAAGAAAATACCTTTTTTCGGTATAAAGTTTGCTTTTGTGATAGTTATAATAATAATACTCATTTTTCAATTTTTTCATAAATTTTAATTGATTTTAATATTTTTAAAAAGACCGCGCGGTGAGAGTGGGGTATTAACGTTTACACTGTGCCGCTATGGCACCCGAGTGATAAACAACCATCAGGTGTTATTTACAAGCCCAGAATAACTTAAAATGTCGTCACGAAAGTGCAAATACGATGCTGATGCATTTTGTTTTATATGTGGTCAATTTATTAAAGTTCGAGACGTGAAATATGAACTAAAGACATCTCACGTTCTCTGTGAAGCCTATGAAGCATATTTTGACTGTCCTGTACGGAATCAAGATAAGCCATGGGCTCCACATGTTGCTTGTAGTTATTGTAAAAGGTGTTTGGAAGGTAAGCAATTTTTATTTAATTAAGCGATGAATCCAAAATAATAGACATATTAATTTTTATTTTTATATTTTTAGGTTGGTATCGAGGTGAGAAAAGGTCTATGAAATTTGCAATACCAAGGATTTGGCGAGAACTAAAAGACCATATTACTGACTGCTACTTTTGTATGGTGAATCCGAGTAAAAGACGTAGAGCTAAAAATGCAAAACCTATTGAATATCCTGACCTCGAATCTTCTTCTGCTCCAATTGCTCACGACCTGACACGACCAGTACCTGAGCCCCCAAAAACATTATCGCAGAAAAGTAGCTCATCTTTTAGTTCTTATCAAAGTAATTCCGATAAGGAGTTTTTGCCTACACCTGAACAACCAAAACACTATCTCATTACTTCAGAAGATTTTAACGATCTAATTAGAGATTTAAATTTCCCAAAAAATAAAGCAGAGCTTCTAGGCTCTCGGTTAAAACAGTGGAATTTGCTTGATGATGTTAAGATCACGGATCAGCGGACTAGGCATGAAATGTTTGCAACGTTTTTCACGAAGGAAGATGGACTTTGTTTTTGTAATGACATTAAAGGTATGTTTGAAGCAATTGACATACCCTGTGTCCCTAGCGAATGGCGTTTATTCATTGACAGCTCTACAAAAAGTTTAAAAGCAGTTCTATTGCACAACGGAAATAAATTGCCGTCTCTTCCAATTGCTCACTCAGTACATCTTAAAGAAAATTATGAAAGTGTCAAAATTTTGCTTGAATCTGTAAAGTATCGTGAGTATAACTGGGAGCTGATTGGAGATTTTAAAATGGTGGGATTTTTAATGGGGCTACAGGGTGGATATACAAAGTATCCGTGTTATTTGTGCTTGTGGGATAGCAGAGCGGATTCTAAACACTATATTCAACGGTCATGGCCTGTAAGAACAGAATTGTGTGTCGGAAAACAGAACGTCAAATTTGAGCCGATTGTTGAAGCGGAAAAAGTGTTAATGCCGCCTTTGCACATTAAGTTAGGGTTGATGAAACAATTTGTTAAAAAACTGGATGAAACTTCAGAAGCTTTTGGATACTTAAAAAAATTTTTTCCGAAGTTATCGGAAGCAAAGGTTAAAGCTGGGGTTTTTGTTGGTCCGCAAATAAGACAGATTTTCGCCGATGAAAAATTTCCAACGTTGCTGAATCGTACTCAAAAAGCAAGTTGGAACAGTTTTAAAGCAGTAGTTTCTGGATTTTTAGGAAATAATAAAGCTGAAAACTACGAAAAGTTGGTTGAGGATATGCTTACAAATTTTAAGGCCATGGGCTGCAGGATGTCATTAAAAGTACATATGCTGCATGCTCATTTGGATAAATTTAAAAACAATATGGTAGCCTATTCCGAAGAGCAAGGAGAACGTTTCCATCAGGACATCATGAATTTTGAACAACGCTATCAAGGCCAATACAATGAAAACATGATGGGCGACTATATTTGGGGTTTATTGAGAGAAAGTAGCTATGAACATAAAAGAAAAAGTGAAAGTGTGCACCTTTAAGTTATTTTCCACGTTTCTGTAAGCTAATTTGATAGTAAAACTTAATAAAAATAATAAACATTTTTATTTCAATAGTTTTATTTTCAATCAAAAATTAAAATCCGAGATTTTTAAAAATTTCGTTCAATCAGTCTTCTAAGCACAAAAGCAAAGTTTTTCATGCCATATATTTTTTTTCCGTCTTATTACGACCTAAACTACCGAAATTTAATGCTTTGCAATCAAAGTCAAATTTCATGTTGACCCGTGTAATGTATCCAATATATAAAATTGGTGATAAAAATGAAATTTCACTTTCACAAGATGATAGGTTAGCTATAACAAACTTATATGGATTGAAAAATCGATATGAAGAAATCCCTAAACACTTTATACCTACACCATTAACCACAAAAAAAACCGCCAACCACAACAAAATATTCAATTAGATTATCAAATCCATCTACAACAACAACAACAAAATCAAAGACTTCTATGCATAATCCAACACAAGATGCAAATAATGATTTATGTACTATAAAGAAACTTAATGCATTTCTAATTGTCAATCATCATTTATATATATTTTATAAAAAATTTGTTTATGTTATAAATCTTGAACGAAACAAATATGATTTACCGTTATTGATAACAGACTGGTTACCGGATTTACAAAACAGGAAATTTTAAAAAGATTACTTCGATTTATCAAAAACCCAATGGAGAAATCATATTTATTATTGATAGTAATATTGTATATAGTTTAGAATTTCCACAGATGACTCTTGAATCACCAAAGACAATTAAAGATGCATAACTTTTCTCAGATATGGTGTTAAGAATATTGAGATACGTAATGAAAAAATTGTTATTTCTTTATCTTATACACCAAAAGCAAATACACTTCTTAAGAAGTTTGGAAATCTTCCAATTAAATACATTAAGATGAAAAGTTATTAGAAAATGTGATTGAAAAATATCTTTTCAATCTTTTGGACGACGATGAAGATATGAAGACTATTTTGTATGATGAACCGACATCAACATCATAAAATTATTATTTTAAAAAAATAATAAATTATTTAGATGGATTTTTTTATGAAACAGTATTATAAATTTTCATGTTATAATAAATTATAACTTATCGAATATTATCAGCTAACCAAAGTTTTTTCCCGCACCCCGAAACCTTCCACAAATCTCATATATATATATATATATATATATATATATATATATATATATATATATATATTAGGGTGTTTCATTTTTAGGCAATATTTTTTTTTCGTTGTTATACCAGAAAATCTTATACTTTATAGAAAATAAAAAATATTGCCGATGGGTAAAAAATTTTAAGTCAAATAGCGGCTTAGCTCTTTTCAAAATTCCATTTGCCACCTAAATAACACAGGAAAAAAATTTTTTTTGGTTTAATTGAATTTTTCGCTATTAAAAAATTTTTTTTTGAAAAAACCTTATAGCTTTTGAAGGAAATTAAATTCTCTACAAAAATGTTTTCATGGCCAAAGACGTGCAACTAATAGTTTCGGAGTTATAGCGCGTCAAAGATGAACATTTTTAAAAATAGACATTAAATTCCATTTAAATTACATTTTATTATTTTTACATAAAAATTTAATCATTTTATACAATCTAGAGTATTAAAATTTTTAATTTAAGTATTTTCTCGTTTAATACAACAATAAAATTAATATGATCATTAATTAATTATAACTACGGTAAAATAGTAACACTCATCATATACGGAAATCATATTTTCACGCAAATTTTTACAGTTTTTCTAGTTCGATGTTTCATTGAGGGTGGCGCTGATTTCTATGTTTATCGTTGTCTGCATTTTCGATCTATGATAAATGTCTATCTTTCATTTTTTGGCTGGTTTGCATCGATTGACACTAGACATAGATCAACATTAAGTAACCTCAATGATATTTAATGTTTATGTTTTGTATGTATGGTGTTATTTGATATTATTGCTCAAGTATAAAAAGTTTTCTTGGCTATAAATATCAGTTATATTTAATATTAGTACTATTTGTGATGAGAGTTTGTTATTAAGTTAATAGTTTCGGTGAAATGTCAGCTAGTAATTTTTCTAAAAATTTTTATCTGCTTGGACATGAACGCAAATGTCTATCTCAACGGAAACTTCCCAATATCCAGGAAGTACTAAGTTTTTTGATGTATAATTATAAATCTTTAGGCAAATCACTTCATAATAGCATAAAAATTGTTATTGATGAAGTAAATGCTATTTGGAGTAAAACTAAGATTCCTGTAATGAAGAATCCAAATAGTGCTGAGAAATTGAAAAACCTTTATCAAAAGTGGATTAAAATAAAAAAGAACCGTACACATACGAAATCAATTAGCCAAAAAAAAAGAAGAAAACTTCAAGGTTTGTTCGAAAAAGTTATTTGACATAGCAAGTAAAAATAAGAATATTCGCTTAACAAGCGAGCAAGAATCATTTTTGACAAATGAAAGGAATAACAAGCGTCGTAGTATTATACCGTTCGAATCTGAAGAAACAGATTCTGAATCTGAGCAGTCCTTGGAAGGTAGTGTCATGTAATTTCATTTTAATGATATTTTACATAATGTTCCGTATTATTTATTTGTAGAATTGAGCAAGTCAGTATCAAATATTACTATTTCAAATGAATCACGCACTGATAGTCTCCATTCTTTGCAACGAATGCCTTCTAATTTTGAAGATGAACTACCCACAACCTCAAAAGCAGAGAAAATAGATATTATGACACCTCTAGTTTCTTCTGCGTTGGATCGAACCAATACAACACCCAGGAACGCAGCAATTATTTTGGCCGCTGTTACTCAAAGTTTAGGTATTCCTTTAGAGAAAGTTAACATGTCACCAAGTACTATTTACAGACATCGTAAAGATGACAGAAAAAGTATTGGGAAAGATATAAAAAAAAATTTCAAGCCTACCAGTATCTTGACTCTTCATTGGGATGGAAAACTTTTACCAGAAATGGCAGGTTCAAAAAAAGTTGAAAGACTTCCAGTGATTGTAACGGGTTTCGATTGTTAACAGATATTAGGAGTGCCAAAATTGAGTGATTCAGGTGCTGTAAATCAAAGTGAAGTGATTTTTGAGTTGCTAGAGGATTGGGGTCTTAAAGATGAAGTTGGAGCTTTATGCTTTGACACGACGAGTGTCAATACTGGTACATTATTTTTCAACTTGACTTTATCCTGTTTATCAGTTCTCTACGAAAGGTTTTCGTTTTTATAGGTGAAACAAGAGGTGTGTGTAAATTATTAGAAAAAAAAATGGGGAAAAGTCTTTTAAATCTTGCTTGTCGGCACCATATCCATGAGTTAATTTTACGATGTGCTTTTGAAGTTTACTGGCCAGTCACTTCAGGTCCGAATGTATTGGAATTCAATAGATTTCAACAGTCATGGCCAAATATCAATAAAAAAAATTATAAAACTGGATTAGATGACGAAATGGTAGCCTCGGTTATCCATGACAAAAAAGATGACGTCCTACTTTTCATCTCTCAACAACTACAGGTACTTAAGATTATCGTTTCATCATTTTCAATAATTTTAAGAGTTAAGATACAACAAAAATATTACATAAAGATTATCGAAGAAGAATTAAAACTTTCTATAGAACTCTCAACTTTTTATTCCAATTTATTTGAAATATAAAAACTTTTTTATTTATAGGAAAACCAACCACGTGATGATTATCGTGAACTGTTAGAATTATCTTCAGTGTTTCTGGGGAATCGACCAACCGAAAATTTCACTTTTAAAACACCTGGGCCGACACATCATGCACGATGGCTTTCTAAAGCGATATATAGCTTAAAAATCTATCTGTTTCAAGAACAGTTTTCACTAAGCCGGGCAGAGGCTCCAGGACTTCGCCATATTTGTATTTTTATTGTTTTATTATACATAAAAGCATGGTATTGTGCGCCTTCAGCAATCCATGCTCCTCGAAAAGATTTAGAGTTTATGAAAAATTTACTAAACTATAAGAAAATAAATAAAAATATTTCAGAAGTAGCATCGAAAAAGTTCAGCACTCACCTGTGGTATCTATCTGAACAACTTATTTGTTTGTCTTTATTTGATGATAATGTTAGTGCAGAAATTAAATTGAGATTGATTGAATCGATTCAAAAAAAAAAGTCAAGTTAAAAATTTTAAACGCATTAATGTAAAAAATGTTGATATTAATTCATTTTTGGATAAACAATTGTATGATTTTGCTTCCAAAGAATCGTTGATTATTTTTGAAAGGTTTAAACTCCCCACTAATTTTTTTAATATACATCCTGATCAATGGAAATCTGACGACAGTTATAATATTTGTTTAAAAATTTTTCAAAACTTACATGTCGTTAATGATACTGCGGAACGGGCGGTCCAACTAATGGAAGCCTACAATAAAAGCATAACTGGTGATGAAGAGCAGAAACAGTACTTGTTGCAGGTTGTAGCTTTGCACAGAAAAAAATTCCCGAATGCTAACAAGCACACATTAATGTTACCATTTTTAGAAGAATAAAAAAAGATAAATTTTTAGTAACTATAATGACTTATTAATAATAATATGAATTTTATTGTTGTATTGAACGAGAAAATACTTAAATTAAAAATTTTAATACTCTAGATTGTATAAAATGATTAAATTTTTATGTAAAAATAATAAAATGTAATTTAAATGGAATTTAATGTCTATTTTTAAAAATGTTCATCTTTGACGCGCTATAACTCCGAAACTATTAGTTGCACGTCTTTGGCCATGAAAACATTTTTGTAGAGAATTTAATTTCCTTCAAAAGCTATAAGGTTTTTTCAAAAAAAAAATTTTTAATAGCGAAAAATTCAATTAAACCAAAAAAAATTTTTTTCCTGTGTTATTTAGGTGGCAAATGGAATTTTGAAAAGAGCTAAGCCGCTATTTGACTTAAAATTTTTTACCCATCGGCAATATTTTTTATTTTCTATAAAGTATAAGATTTTCTGGTATAACAACGAAAAAAAAATATTGCCTAAAAATGAAACACCCTAATATATATATATATATATATATATATATATATATATATATATATATATATATATATAAAACAGTAGTAATTCCGAATTATAAACAAAAACAACAATGTTACAATCAGTGAAATCATTATATAAATCTTCTTTACATACAATTATTGATAATATCAACATCGATAGTTTTTCACTTAGTTTTGTGTTTACAACATTTCCAAATATAATTGCACATCAATTTTTACAAAAATTTAATGGAAGAAAATGGTTGAAACTATTCGAAGAAATTGATAATACAGTCGATGGTCATGAAGATTTCTTTTTGAAAATTCCCGATGTCACGCATCTTTCCTGCTATGAAAACTTTTCATTTGGTAGGAAAATTTTCACTGAAATTGAAATGAAATATTTCTTTTGGTTAGCAGACTATAATGAAATATATACATGTAACCACCTGTGTATACATTATGATTATTTAAAACCTGAAGAAAGTTTACGTATATGTTTTGACTGTTGGAGAAATTATAAATCTATTTGTTCTTCAAGCCAGCAATTATTTAAATTTACTAGAATTAGTGTACATGAAGGTATTCTGAGAAGCAGCGTAATCGACTTTACAAGAGATGAAACATCGTGGTGTATGTTTTGTATAAAAACACCATTATTCAAAATACAACCCTATACAATCTGCTGTAAACAAACACATTCTTATAATGTAACAAGTATGGAATTTGGTGCATATTCATCTGATGATAGTGATAAGTACTAAAATTATAATTTTTTTAATATAATTGCTATATTTTTAAGCAAGACTTTTCAAGGCTTGGTTTGGCAAGGTTTTCAAGACTGGCAAGGCTTGGCTTGGCAAGGCTTGTCTAAAAAAAAATTATTTTTTTGTTTTTATTTTTTTCAATAAACATTGAAACTGATTTGAAATTTTATTCCACCCCCACCCCCACCCCTCCCCGACACAATTGTAGTTCATTTGATGGTTCTGGTGGAGTGTTAGCTCATGCTTACTATCCAGATCCGCATTATGAAAATATTACGGAAATTCATCTAGACATTGATGAAAAATGGGATTTTATTGCTACAAATGATGATGATAGTATTAGTCTATTACATACAGTTACACATGAAATTGGACATGCATTAGGTTTGGATCACTCTGCAGTTAACGACTCAATAATGTATCCAATATATAAAATTGGTGATAAAAATGAAATTTCACTTTCACAAGATCATAGGTTAACTATAACAAACTTATATGGATTGAAAAATCGATATGAAGAAATCCCTAAACACTTTATACCTACACCATTAACCACAAAAAAAACCGCCAACCACAACAAAATATTCAATTAGATTATCAAATCCATCTACAACAACAACAACAAAATCAAAGACTTCTATGCATAATCCAACACAAGATGCAAATAATGATTTATGTACTATAAAGAAACTTAATGCATTTCTAATTGTCAATCATCATTTATATATATTTTATAAAAAATTTGTTTATGTTATAAATCTTGAACGAAACAAATATGATTTACCGTTATTGATAACAGACTGGTTACCGGATTTACAAAACAGAGGAAATTTTAAAAAGATTACTTCGATTTATCAAAAACCCAATGGAGAAATCATATTTATTATTGATAGTAATATTGTATATAGTTTAGAATTTCCACAGATGACTCTTGAATCACCAAAGACAATTAAAGATGCATTTGATTTACAATTATCATCAAAAATACGAGCAATAGTTAATACTTACACTGGAAAAACATTTATATTTCACGATTATGATAAAGTAAGTGAATTTGATGAATGTTTACAAATTCGAAAACGTGTCACTACAATCTATGAAGAATTTCCTGGTATACCAGTGAATATTGATGGAGTATTTCGATATACAAATGGATTGCTTGATTTTTTCAAGAACATTTACTTTTATGAATTTAATGAATTTACTAATAAAGTTGAAAAATCTGGTCCCTTTGATTTAAAGCTATTCAAGATTTCTTGTCCAAATATAAGTGTTCTAGAACAAATTCGTAATCTTCTCTCATCTCTTTCTACAATTAATGAGAATGATGATGATAATGATTCTGATTAAGCAAGACTGACAAGGCTTGGTTTGGCAAGGTTTTCAAGACTGGCAAGGCTTGGCAAGGCTTGTGTAAAAAATTTTTTTTTATTTTCTTTCAATAAACATTGAAACTGATTTGAAATTTTATTCACTCCCCTTCCCCGACCTGGGCGCACACATGCTCTGTTGACAGAGAGTGATGACGTAAAAAAAATTATACAACCAAATACACACACACGAGGTAGGCAATTCTATATACGCAAGGCTGTTGACAGGGTTGACAACAAGCAGGGCGCTCGATGACGTAAAAAATTATGCAACCAAAGCTGTTGACAAGTTTGTCCACAGATGGCGCTCCAAGTTCAACAAACTACCGATAGGTAACGCTCCAAGGTCAACAAACTACCGATAGGTGGCGCTGAAGACTGCACCGGCACTTCCTGTCCCAGAACCCGCATAAATATACTACTAAGATTTTCTTAATGATTTAAAAATGTTACTTATAGTTTAAGTAAGTATAAATTTGATAACTTCTTTAGTAGAAGAATTATTTATTAATTATTAATTTTTAGATCCAACTCGTTTCTGTTAAATATTAAATTTGTTATTTTAATAAAGAATAGTTCCGTTTATTGCTAAATTTATTTTTATAATAGGAAATATTTTTATTAACCATTAAATTTGACTTTTTTAATGGAGGCTATTTTCCATTAATCATTAAATTTAATGTTTAATTGAAAAAAATCCATTATTTTATTAAATTTAATGGTTAATGGAAGTATCTATAAAAATCGTGATGGCTAGCAGAAACATACATTAAAATTAACGGAGCCGTTCAACTTGCAAAGTGAAGCAATTGCTTATGTAACTCCAGATGACTGGGCTGTTGTTTGTGTACAGGGTTGTTCCCAAATGCATACAACCAAATCACTTGTTGAATGAAGTTACTGAACGAATCGACTTTAAAGTAAACACGGTAGGAGATGACTTTTCTGAACTCGGCAAAAGCGTAATCCAAGAGATGCCTGATGTTATTCACAACTTCCTAGAATACCAATTATCTATTTAGAAAGGCCCATAATTACATTGAGAAATGACCATGGCTTCTGAAGGGGTCAAAAAGAATGGCACTTGTCCAGGGCTGATAGATATCGCTCGTAACATAGATTCAGAAGACTGAAGTTTTTCATCAATGTTATCATAAAGATATCGTTTGATTGTTAATCAATAGTTTTTAAAAACAAAGCAACAGACCTATTGTGAATACCATCTAACTGGTATGTATCTCTATGAAATGACTTAGTGAGCTGTTATGTCGTAATACTGCATCAAAATCATGTTGCTTCGAATTCATTTAAAAAATATTCCAATCTATGGATTATTTTCAATTACAACCAGCAACATATTTTATTCTCTCTTATATTACTGCAAACTTTGGTGTTATTCAGTAATTTAGTTGGTTGATTTTATTTATTAAATAGCAATGGAATGATTGACGTAAATCAGCAACTGTATATTGCAGAATAAGCTCTATTAGTTTTCGCTTATACAGACCTTATCTATGCCTACTCTTAACTTCAATCGATGGTGGAGTGTTCATCAGCGCAAACAATATACTGACACCAAACTGGAACAACGAACAGCATCAATGTAAGGAAACTAATTGGAGAACAAATTAATTTATAATTACACATGAGTCAAGCCAGTAAACACTCATCAATTCAAAGCCCTTTGAAACAAGACCGAAGTTCGATTTCAGAGGCCACGACGTCATTTGATGATTGCAGGGGAATGCAGATATAAACACGGAAATCCCACAATATTTGTTCTTTAATCCAATTTTTGTATTTGTTAACAGAGTTTTCCCAATTTTTGTAACGGTTTTTAAATTGTGATTTGTTACATTATTTATTACTATTTTTAAGTTTGTTTACTTTTACCAATTTCTTTTTAATGCATTTTCTTTCTGATAAGTTTTATTTTCTTATTTTTTTAAATAAGTTTCTAATTATTATAACATACTAACAATATTAGTATAATTATTTGCTTATATTTTCATTTCTGCTTTTGCTGTACTAACATTTACAATAATCACCCATTATAGCAAAGCGACCATCACAAGGTATTGGAACGCCTGAAAAACCACTACGAAGTCAAGCCCGAGAAATAATTGGCAAGGTGTTCAACTTTTCCAAGAAAGAAGCAGAAGAAAAGTCACCGGTTCCAGTGAATAATTTCATTCGAAGAACACGTACAGCACGAGGAATTTTTGAATGGACCTAGCGATCTGTCGTGAAGGAAAGCCAGAAAATTGTATATGAAGAGCAGGCAGGATTCCAGTCGCTGGAGAAAATTCATCAAAGGAAGAGCACCCCCTTGCCTCATTAACAACACAGCAATGGATCCCGCCGTCAAAAACCTCGTGTACAGCTACGTCGCAGAAGAGAAGCGCCATCCTGCCTTGAACGGTAAGTTTATCAATATTGTCGATAGTATTGGTTTTATAACAGTTGATTTCTTATTCAGCAGTTTTGGCAAAAATCCATGCAGAGGAGATACCGTTTGTAGGAGAAATAATGCTTTGGAGGTATTTTCGAAAAATTGGCTTCAAATGAAAAACGACTCCAGACAATAGGAGGTCGTTAGCCGAATCGTATGACATTCGTCGTAAAAGAACTGCTTATATAGCATGGATAAAGCAGTACAAACAAGAAGACCGACCAATTGTATGGGCAGATGAGTTACATCTGCATCTCCCACACACAGTCCCAAATGTGGATGGATGACAGTGGATTCGGTATAAAAAAAAACAACTATCAAAGGAGACCGATTAATAATGGTGCATGCCAATGGAGACATTGGTTTTATACCAAACGATTTGCTAACCTCCAAATCAGAATCAAAAGCAGGAGATTACCACGATTACATAAATTCAGAAAATTTCACGAAACAACAATTACTGCCTAATCTCCCCCACGGCCCGTTGTGATACTAGATAATGCATCATATCATAACGTCAACGTTCGCTTCCAAGAAGATGAACATGCTAACCTGGTTGGAAGAGCGTAACATATCGTGTCATCCGGAAATGATCAAAATACAGTTGTAGGAGTTGATAAAGAGTCAAATTCCTACAGTGCCACAGTACAAATTAGACATGCTACTCGAAGAACACAGACACAGTGTTCTACGTCTGCCAGCATACCACCCAGAGCTTAATCCGATTGAATTGATTTGGGAGGCAACACATATAACGTGAAGACCGGATATACACTCGCATGGAACACATGCAACTTAAAACGTCGTATTCAGATGAAGACCTGGACGAAGATAGCGCTGGTGAGAGATCAAGTGGCCTACAACGAATAGATCTGGATGGTGATTAGTCTAAGCCCAATTCTAATGTTCGCTTCCAAAGAGTCGAGCAGTGGAAAACGCGTGCTGCTATCGTGCTAAGGATGGAGTTACGTAATGGTAAATAAAAATAAAATTATTATAATAAATAATCAATAATTTTTTGGTCAGGTCTTTTACTAAAGCTACCGGGCCCTGACAGACTGGAATTATAATAGGGGAGCCCACAATGCTAAATGGGGATTTACTCGAGCGTCGTGGGGAGCTATTTGATTTTGAAGATTAGATGATAGGAAAAAAAAGATTATACGATGTATAATAAATACCGTTTCACCGGTAGAGGAAAGGTCCAAAAGTTTTGAAAAATGTTAAAAAAAATAGTCATATAGAAATGCTCGAGCCCGTCAGATATTCAGAGGGGACATTAAGTGAACCCGAAAGAAACTCCCATTCAAAAATTGGATTAGTTTGCACAGGAATAGTAATGTTGACTTGGAGAGTGAACTGGCAATATAAACAACTTAAATTATACGAATATTTACTGATTATTTTGATGCGAAATTATTGATTCAATTGTAAATACGACTTGTAAAATTATTATTAATATTTTCAAATCTAGTGTGTTTATGTTTAATATATTCTTATGTTGGCGATTTAATCTAGGGATTTTGGGTGACTAGAAGTTTAGAGTCGCACCAGTTGTTTTTTGGCATTTGACATATGTAAATATAATCACAAAAAAATTATTTATTCAATAATTTCAATAATTCATTAAGAAAGAACATAACAAATATATGTGAATTACGGAAAGTTTAATCGAAAATCAACAGAGCTGGTGGTCCAATTCATTATGAAGAAAAACAATCCAAATCTTCAAGTTTTCTCATCTTGTGAAATGTACCCAACATTTCCAAGGTAAAATTATCATCATACAGCAATTATAGTAGGGGAGCCCACGAAGATAAACTCGAGCCTCGTGGGGACCTATTCGATTTTGAAGATCAGAGGGTAGAAAAAAAGATTATACGATGTATAATACCCTTCCAGCGGTGTAAAAAATTGAAACAAACAGTAAACAATCCTAAGTTTTGTTAATTGAAATTCAATCCTCTCAGGCTGTATGGCAGTCAAATTTTATATCCTTGACATATAAAAAAACATACCATTTGTTATCTATTTAGATAAACGATGAAAACAAAATGGCTGCTGCCAACAACTAATCTGTATGGAAATAAAATAAATAAATGGACAATTCAAGATTTAAAATGTCAAAATATTGATAAAAATTATTCATAAGAATTAGTAGAACAAAAAAAAACTTGACTTACCTAAAATACTGCCATCCACAAGTAACACCGACAAAACAACGAACTCAACCTTCACAAGACCAAGACCACAACCAAACTGAACTGAACATTAAAATGGCTATCGACCGCTTCCGTTTAGAAAGATGACGCTCGCTCAATGTTGCCACGTCTACTTCTCCAACAATATATGCAGGTGAATTGCATAACTCTCAACAACTTTCCAAAGAAAATTCTCCCACAATTTCTACACAACTTTTATTTTGTCTTATTTATGAACTTATTGTCAGTAACAAATTGTGAAATCCAGAATAATTTGTTGTCTTACTAGAAACATGAACAACAACAACTAAATTGATAATAAAGAATGATTGGACGACAAAAAGGAATCCAATCATAATAGTAATTTACGAAAACATTTATTAAATAGATACTATTACGATTTATTACCATATATTTTATTTCTTGGAATCTTTAATACGTTTGCCAAATAAAGATTTAAAGAAAAAACTCGTTCATTGATGAAAAAAAAATGTTTGTAGACTGAATACTATATTGAAATTTTCTTAACCAATATTTTTGTTATTCAGTGAAATTCTGCATCTGTAATTTAATTACTAAATGAATTAACAGTATTAAAAACTACTTCTAAATATCATAATATGATAATGAACAATAATATCGAAAAGTCAAAAATTTTACTTTCGCACTATAAGACGCATCCGGACCATAATTTTCGGTTTTCACACTCATGTTAGACTTCGAGGGGGGGCTCCTATGCCCCTCCCTGGCTACGCCACTGGTTTACTTTATTATTTAAGTAACATTTGTGAATTTATTGTGTAATAACTGTAAAATATTGCGAATTACCGTTGATGCTTACATAGATTGAAATTCTCAATTATAGAGAAATGTCACTGAAGCATTAATGCAGTGTACTAATGATGACACTAAAAACCCTGTTAATATTACACTAATGACATTAACGCATTAGTGTACGAAAACACTGATGTATTATCTAGTGTTCCATTAGTTTTTTCCAATAGTGCTCATTAGTAATTTTCCGTAAGAAGTTCTTCCTTGAGATCGAATCAAACGTGATTTTTGTTGTTTTTTTTTGTTTCCAAGCTTCCTCGCCCCCCTCTCGACCAGGAACATTTTCCATGGAGAACAAAAAAGCTTACACTCTGAACGATGAAGGGCCTCCTCAAGGTATCCGGTTGCCCGGGAGAAAATATCCCCCATGTCTTGTCGGGCCAGTGTGTGTGAATTCTTTATTTATTTTTTGTAAGTTGAAATATTTGGTGATTTTTATTTAAAGTTTATTTGCACTTTTTCTTTGTTATTATTTCTTTGAAAATGAAATTATTCTTCACAGTGTTAAATATTTTCTAACATTTATTATTATCATTATCATTATCATCATGTCAATGTCAAGGTCAATGTAAAAGCAATTAAAAGTCACAACCGTTTTTATGAAATATTAATAAATCACAATTAAAATAATTATAGCTATCTATCTGTATAGAATGGTAGATAAATAAATAAATAAATATGAACGATATTAATGTAGATATCTACCTTATAATACGGGGAATTACTAATATTCGACAAGCCACAATAAGAACGAAAATTTAATTTATTTATGAATTCGGGGTGAAGAAAAGTATAAAAAGTCGAATTCAACAATCAGAAATCTATCAGAATTCGTTCAACAGTAGTCTTAGAATATTAAAAAATATGGCAATTAATTTAAGTGATAGTGTTGAATATAATTTGAAATTATTTAAATTCGGTGCATTATGGCATTATTCAAATAATCGTTATTATAAATTTTATAAATTGTTAATACTTATAATAATGATAATATTTAGTTTATTAGAAACTATTTATGTGATATTAAATATAAATAATTTTTTTGAAATTAGTGAACTATTAGCAACTGTGCCAAATGCATGTGCTGCTATGATAAAAAATTTTATATTTCAATATAAATTTGAACAAATCCAACAATTATTGAATTATTTAAAACGTCATAAATTTCAACCGAAACATCAACAACAACAACAATCACAAGAACAAATTGGAATTATTAATAATTCAATTAAATTATCAAAACTAACATTTTTGTCATATTTTACACTTGTTATGTTTTGTGTATTATCATTAACAATATTACCATTAATTAATTGTAATTTGCCATGGCCAATATGGTTACCATTTAATTATCAACATAATTATTGTTTTGATTATGTTTTTGGTTTACAAACATTCG
Source organism: Meloe dianella (assembly GCA_028455855.1). NCBI lineage: Eukaryota > Metazoa > Arthropoda > Insecta > Coleoptera > Meloidae > Meloe > Meloe dianella. The sequence goes on from JAPTHL010000128.1 coordinate 16,102, forward strand.
GTACAGGATTTAATGCATTAAATATAATTGCAATTGATTCATTTTTTGCCATCAATATGATCCAAATCGGTGCACAATACGACTTATTATATAATGATATTGTTTCAATGATTAATGGTACAAATCAACAATACATTAATGATTATCAATATTTAAAACAATTGTTATTTGGTTATGTTGAACATCATCGTATTATTGTTAATTATACAAAACAATTATTGCATGTATTTCATGAAATCATTTTATTACAATTCGTATGTTCAATTATTGTCATCTGTATGACAACATTCGCATTATCAGTGGTAAGTATTTTGTAGTTGTTAATTATTCATTAGTTAATTAATCAATTAAAATTTTATAAAGTCATTAATTTGATTTGTTTTGTAGATACCATCGACAGATTCAAGATTTTTCAGTTTACTCTCTTATGAAATTGGTATTTTCGTTCAAATCCTTTTATATTGTTGGTTTGGTAATGAAATCGCATATAAAGTATGTAATTATTATAAAATTTTGTTCGTTTTCTTCTTTTTTTGTTGGTATAAATGTTGATAAATAATTGTTTTATTAATTTCTAGAGTGATCGATTGAGTTATGCTTTATTTGAAACTGATTGGACCAATTTGCCACAACAATTCAAAAAAGATTTATTATTTTTTATGGTTGCTATTAAGAAACCAATGGTATTAATTATATTTGATTTAATACCAGTTAATTTGATTACATTTACAGGGGTGAATAAATAGATTTCTTCAAAAAAAATTATTGTTCTACGTAAATAATTTTGTTCTATTATTTGTTTTTAAATTTCTAGATTGTTCGTTCAGCATACGCATATTATACAGCTTTACGTAATTTACGGGAAAATTAATGGAGAATAGATAAAATGTTGTAATTGTTGTTGACTTTCAAACACACCTCGTATCATGCTAGATAGAGGGTGCACTCGATGTGTATAATTAGTAAGACTTGAATTTTTTGCAAAATGGTAATAAAACTGTTGATTAATTATTAATTAGAATGAATAAATTTCAAAATATAGCAAATATTTTCTGTTTATTTAAAATTGAAATATTTTGTCAAATTAATTATAGTTATGAATACACACCTAATCACAGGTGTGTGGATGATTAGGAATCGGTGATTCCCGAAGAGTCTAGTCAACGCCGAGCAGAATGCGATGATGACCTTCGGATTTTAGTCTATGCGCCTAAGAGGTTTTTAAGATGCAACCAGCATTGATGTAAGGAGGAGGGGTTTAACATTTCTTTATCACAATATTTGAAAAAATGCAATGGCGAACCAGAAATTGAACATTGTATTTTCAGTCTTTCAAAACAGATTTTGTTCTGATATTCAAGGGGTTAAGTAAATCAGAGTGTATATACATTTTTATAACATAAAAATGATATCGTTTTGAGTTCTTTAATACGATTATAAAAGGTGTTTGTTAGATAGTAAAGCAAAATTGAAATGATGCAATAATTTGTACAGTTGGGTGCGTAAAAATTTTAACGACTCTTGGTGTGAAATTTCGCCTTTTTTACATAGATTGAACCGTTCTTCAACCATATTTCGTACTGAGGATGAACCGATCCCCACATTTATTGCTTTATTGCTTTACCTACTTTAACCAATAGTTGTTGTCGAAGTCATACCATAAATAAATAAACAGTCTGATTGTAAGAAATATTATTGAAACTGAAAGTAATTTACATATCTACCTATGATATAATCTATTAGATTATCAATATTTTCACAAAAAGTAATTATTACGAAAAAATTTCAATAATTTCATTAAAAGGGGTGTGGTCTTTTCTTATTTCAGGTACATCAATAAATCGTCTCTTTTCTCTAGATATCCAATAGCATACTATTGAAAATGTTGTTACCTTCAAGCGAAAGTCAGGTTTACACCACACAACCTTCACCGTTAAAATTTTTACGCACCCAACTGTACATTCTACCGATGAATTCACTTTTTGTTAAAATATCGTCTAGATATATAGTACTGCAATAAATACCATTTCATATTTTAATAACTTATTTTCTTTCATTATGATGAATAAAGAGTAATTTTTTTTTATTTTTGTGGCGTTGTCACTGTTTTGAGACAATCAATGCATTTTTTATATTTGTATTCTGATGATGGGATTTAACTGTAAGTTCCTCAACAACTGCCACTTTTGTAAAATTAACCTTTTGATAATAGAAAACGAGTATGACTTTGACTGTGGCGGAGTTGACTTTGAGTTTTATATTTAAAATATAGATAATATTAAATGACTAATCATATAATCCATTAAAAAGACCACTAGCGCAATTTCCTAATGATCTTCCAGTTATTGAAAAATTGGACTTACAAGCCTAAACATATAATAACAATAGCAGGTAAATCTATTAAATATGGAATTTTGTGGAATTTTATGATTTCAATCCTATTTAACTGGCGTTTCATCGTGCAATTTAATTTTTTTAAATAGTGCAGCCTGTATATTTTGAGATTTTCTAGCATTCTTTTGAGTTCAGTGGTTTCTCTTTTTCAAAACTAACCCAAAATTTATTGAGCTATTGATTATTTTTTGATAGGTATAGGACATTGTTAACAAAAATGATAGAGAATTAAAAAATAAACAGAATTACAAGAAAACACAGATGATTTCTAAGAAATGAACAAAAAAGATCCTCGTAATTGATATTGATTACCTTTTTAAATTATTAAAACCGAATATTAATAGACAATTTATTGTTTTTCTATCAGGTGGTGGTACTGCATGATTAAATAATTAAATAGTTATTCTAAGGTAAAATTATCTGATACGATACTGACATTGAGGTAAATTTGGAAATCCAAAAATCAATATAAACACTTCTCAACTTTAAAATGGAGTAAACTCTGATAATACTGTTAATACTGGCATTGCATTCATTGCTATTGTTATTGATACCGTTGTGTTTTAAACACTGATTTTGCTATCTATTAGATGTACTTAATTTTGGAAAACAAAGCGAATCTGATTTTTTGCCGAACACGTGTAGGTATTTGTGAATAAATATCAAACAACATTAATAACTCAATAATCTTTGGGTTAATCCAAAAAAGAAAAACCACTGAAGTTGTTGAATATAAATATAATTTTATCAATTTATACGAATATTCGAATTATTCGAATTATTCGAATTGTTCGAATTATTCGAATTATACGAATAATTGCATATGTCCCTATTCGAATGTTCGAATAATTCGAATATGACTCCCAGCCTTAGCTTGGACTGCGTGTGTGTGACCAATTGTTATTGATACCGTTGTTTTAAACACTAATTTAATAAATCTCTGTAAAGTGAATTCTTCTTTGGCACTTTTCTATCAAATTAACAAAGATTAAGATAAGATTTCCCTCGTACTAACGTAGTGTCCCAATTTCGAAAGTTGATTTTGCTCTGCCATACTTAAAGAGTGGCTAGGGTACCCTTTAGGTGAGACACACTGTATATTTGGATCCGGTCATGGTCGTATTCAAAAAATAAACGTGGAAGCTGAACAGAACATGCTATTTCATTTATAAAACGTCCTCGAATTCTAAATGTCTTCAGAAATTTTTACGATTAAAACTGCATAAGGATAGATACGTTTATTTATCTATCTGTATAGTCAGAATATTTTCAGATAAGATTCCCCCTATTTAACCATATTCTACTACAGTGGTTCAGTTAAAATAATAACGAATACATCTTTATGTACTATGGTGATCATTTATTTGTACGAATAGCCTTCAAGACCGACGATTTCTAGTCGAATAGAGGGCTATGTTTGGTGTTTTGAAGGACACACCGAAAACTATAAATATATGGAGGGGTAAACAGTGTATGATTGTTTGCCTAAACTTGAAACAATACCTACAAAATTTTACAAACATGCTACTCTTTAAATTGAGTTTTCAGAAAAACCGCAAAGAATATTGAGATAAGATTTTCTTTCCCATATTCAACATATTGTGTTCTATAATTCCTGTAAATTTCATTCGATTATATTCATTACAAACCGCATAAAACGGAATTTTGGATTTAGCGATTTTCCGTTTTATCGGAAAATCTAATAGGTTCTTCCACTTCATATTTTCCCTCTCACTTAGTTCTCTACAATTACAATCGAATGCAATAGCGAGCATAGCTTCAACTATTTATGCCTTTGCTTAAAAAGGAATGAGCGTTTACATTGGTACGATATAGCGTTGACTAGACTCTTTTAAGATTTCAAAAGCAAATATTTTAAATTTTTAAGAAACACTGAATTAAACAATCGTCTTCATCGTTATTATTAAAATACCTATCTACAATCCAAATATTGTTCTATTGTTAAAGATTAACATTTCATTTGAGAGTATTTCAATTTTGTATTGATGCAATCTAGAAAGTGGGAGATTATTTTGATTGGAAAACATCTAACCGTAATCAACACAGTTAAACCACGTTCGTTTGACACTACCCGAAATTAGCGGTAATTCTTTTAGCTCAACTATCAAGAGAACAAATAGTAAGACTATCAAATAGTAATACAAAGAGATAAAAGTATAAATTGGAAAAAGACCATATCATATAGTCATCATTGTTTTGTATTCGTTATCTCATTTCAACAAATTTACCATATCATATAGTCATCTTTGTCTTAATTTTTGGTTCTCTTGACAATTGCGCTGCTTATTAGGAATTAAAGATGGCTTCAATATCGAATGCTTTTAGTATAGGAGTGTCGAGACCTGTTGATAAGACCGTGAACCAAACTTTAACTCTGGTAAATGCTGGTAGTGATAAAATACCATTTGCACAGGCGTAATCGATTCAGTTCAACACAATTTTAGGATCAATTTAAATCGTAAAGAGTACAGCATTTGCCCATCTAACTATATAACATGCATATTTGCTTTGAAATTTTGTCGACATGTCGTATACTGTGTGGGTTAGTTCAAGCTTGGGCAGAAGCATCAAGCCTGTTCTTAGAATAGGTATCTAGGAAGATGTACCGATATGTGTTTCCATTGCCATGCGATACAAGGGTCTATTAAAGATCATGAGTATGTATGGCGTTTAGCAAATTAAGAATGGTCCTGGTGGTGATTTTATACAATTTTTTTTATTCTACATTTTTCATATCATTATTAAGAGAATACGTTTGTTGTTAATTATGGATCGTTTCTTTTTGACGTGATAACGTCTTATAAATTGATGACAGCACTTACGAGAAAATGTCACGTTCCGTCTGACCTTGAGCGTGCAAGCGAGAGCGCAGAACAAGCGATAGAGAGGCACGATCGGCGCAAGCGTTGCCTTGTTACACATTTATCTCTCTTCTCGCGTGACGTCAGAGCTAGCCTTTATAATAGTTCTGCTACTGGAACGCCACCACGCGAGCTTCTTCGAGAACTTCTACAATAAGCTCCGTAATAGTATATTGTGCGGCAAGGGATAAAGAAGACGATTTCTGACGAGGGCTGTCATCGCCCTGGTCTGAAATCGTCTTTGTTTTATCCCGTGCCACACACACTATTTTTCATATCACCTGTATTGAATTAAAATTAAAATCTTTGATAACGATTTGACGACAGCTGTCAGACGATTATGATTTCATGTTTATAATAAACAAATGCGATTCTGACAGACTTAAAATAAATAATAAATAAATGTGGCGGGCAGAAACAACGTTGTTTCTCCCCTAGGGCAGAAACAACTTTGTTTCTGACTGACACAGTCGCATTGATCTGAAATTGTCATGTTTCGACTGTCAAAACAGAGATCAAAACTCGCTGTTCCAATGCAGATGATATGAAAAAAAATATATTTTAATTAACGAGTGTAAATAAATGTTAATTTATCGAAAAAAATTGAAATTTTCAATTAACTCCTTCTTTGTATTATACAAAATAATGACAATTCAGTGATAATAATTCAATTCATAAAAGTATGCAATTTTTCATCAATGTTTCTTTATGACGTTATCACGTAAAACTATCGTTCGTAAACCGACTTTACAGACAACCAATTTTTTATTTATTTTATAGGTTTGAAACCTTTATCCCGATCACTATCTCTATCACAAAGATTTAATGTTATTGCATGAGTAATGTTCAAATTGTGGACGCTTAAATCAATGTTACCCCCAAACTACCAAATTGTTCCCATTTTTGCTACCAACTTTTTTTAGATCCACTTCATTCTAAATATCCACTTTATATTTATATAACTAAATAATACAAATACAGTTGATTATCCGAACTAAATACTCACTTTATACACGTGTACAGAGTGTACATTCTCTCATAAATTATGAATCGAAATGTTGTAGGCGTAGTAAAAATAAACCGACAATTGAATGTCAATGTCAATGCTAGACCGATTAAAGACACGACTTATAGTAATGAAATATTAATAAATCAATTAGAATAATTCTAGATATCTATCTATCTGTATAGAATAGTAGATGGATAGATTAATAATTAAATGAATCTGAACGATATTAACGTTGAATTTCTAATAATTTACAAACTGCAACAAGCAAACAAAGAGAATACATCACATTTCAATTAGGTAAGTAAAATACTTTAATTATGTTTAATTTATTTATAAAATCCAAAGTGAATATAAAATCGAATGCAACTATCAGAAATCTTAACACAATCGTTGCAACTGTCGTATTAGAATAAGCAAATGGCAATTAATTTAACTAATAGTGTCGAATATAATTTGAAATTATTTAAATTCTATGCATTATGGCATTATCCAAATAATCGTTATTATAAATTTTATAAATTGTTAATAATTATAATAATGATCATATTTAATATATTAGAAATTGGTTATGTCATTGGAAATAAAAAGAATTTTTTTGACATTAGTGAACTATTAGCAATTGTGCCAAATGCATGTGCTGGTATGATAAAAAATTTCATATTTCAATATAAATTTGAACAAATTCAACAATTATTGAATTATTTAAAACATCATAAATTTCAACCGAAACATCAACTACAACAACAACAATATGAAGAACAAATTGGAATTATTAATAATTCAATTAAATTATCAAAACTAACATTTTTCTCATTTGCATTAATTGAAACATCAACTGCACATGCATCCATACTGTTACCATCATTTAATTGTAATCTTCTATGGCCAATATGGTTATAATTAATCAACAATTTTATCAACAAATAATTCAAGTCAACTGTGTTGTAGGCAACTAATTATACACATCGAGGGCATCGTCCATCTAGCTTGATACGAGGTGTGTTTGAAGAGTTAACAACAATTTCTACATTTTATCCATTTTCCATTAATTTTGCCGTAAATTACGTAAAGCTGTAAAATATGCATATGCTGAACGAACAATCTACAAATTTAAAAACAAATAATAGAACAAAATTATTTACGTAAAACAATAATTTTTTTTGAAGAAATCTATTTATTCACCCCTGTAAATGTAATCAAATTAACTGGTATTAAATCAAATATAATTAATACCATTGGTTTCTTAATAGCAACCATAAAAAATAATAAATCTTTTTTGAATTGTTGTGGCAAATTGGTCCAATCAGTTTCAAATAAAGCATAACTCAATCGATCACTCTAGAAATTAATAAAGCAATTATTTATCAACATTTATACCAACAAAAAAGAAGAAAACGAACAAAATTTTATAATAATTACATACTTTATATGCGATTTCATTACCAAACCAACAATATAAAAGGATTTGAACGAAAATACCAATTTCGTAAGAGAGTAAACTGAAAAATCCTAAATCATTCGATGGTATCTACAAAACAAATCAAATTAATTACTTTATGAGATACTAATTGATTGATTATTCAAATAATTAGTAATTAACAACAACAAAATACTTACCACTGATAATAATTTAATTAAGTACATGCAATAATTGTTTTGTATAATTAACAATAATACGACGATGTTCAACATAATCAAATAATAATTGTTTTAAATATTGATAATCATTAATGTATTGTTGATTTGTATCATTAATCATTGAAACAATATCATTATATAATAAATCGTATTGTGCACCGATTTGGATCATATTGATAGTAAATAATGAATCAATAGTAATAGTATTTAATCCAACAAAAAATATACCGAATGTTTGTAAAATAAAAACATAATTAATACAATAATTATGTTGATAATTAAATGGTAACCATGCCGGCAAAGATAGGGCTTTATCATCATTCCATAATGCTAATAGTGTGGTTGCAAATATAGCTGGATAATATACCAACTGTTGAATATGTGAAAAATATTAGTTTTGATAATTTAATCGAATTATTAATAATTTGTTCTTGTGATTGTTGTTGTTGATTTTTCGGTTTAAATTTATGATGTTTTAAATAATTCAATAATTGTTCGATTTGTTGAAATTTATAATGGAAAATGATATTTTTAATAACAGCAGCACATGCATTTGGTAAAATTGCAAATAGTTCACTAATTTCAAAAAAACTCTTTACATTTAATATCACATAACCAATTTCGACTATTTGGATAATGCCATGATGCACTGAATTTAAGTAATTTCAAATCACTCAGATGAATTGCCATTTATTTATTCTAACACGAGTGGTGAATGAATTCTGATAGATTTCTTCTTCGAACGGGCACTGCTATTTTGTATCTGGGCGATGAAACGGATGAAACTATAGGCTTCTAACTTTTGAAATTTGTACCAATATGAAGAATGAATCATTTCAGTAGAAAGTACAAAATTAGTTGAATATGACAATATTTTATTCGAATTCAAAAGAGGTCATTTACCTCAAAAAATTTGAAAAACATTAGAAATTCCATGTTTAAAATAACCATCTCATTATGGAATAAATACGGGTCAATGCCACGATATCACTGTTGATTACAGCAAGGTTGACATTGAACTGATTATTGTTTTTCTTTCGAATGAATGTAAACATCTTATGCCATCTACACACTATCGTTGCTGTTACGCTGCGTTCGTCTATAAGCGGTGTCCGGAAATCTTGGTGGCATCGATGGTAGTGTAGATGGCCATTTTCTATTGTTATTCGTTGTTCAAACAACGCTGTTCGAGGAACGTGGAGTATTCCACGACGATAGTGTGTAGCAGGCATAAGATGTTTGGAATATGATTCGAAAGAAGAGCAATAACAGGCTCAATGCCAACATTGCTGTAATCAACAGTCATATACCGGGACACACACGTCTATTTATTTATCAATTACCAGCTTAAAAAAGGAGCGGGTAAGAAAAGCTTGACTAAAATTTCAGTATAACACTATTTGTTGGGTTACTGAATCTGCTGAATTCAGTGTATGTTTAGCACTGATCTCTAAATATATACACGGATAGCGGATACTTATGGGAAAAATTTGAGAAAATGAGCTGAAGTCAGCGCCTCACAATACTGGTGTGAGAACTAAATTGAATAAAGAACGGTAAAGGCAGTAATGCCGGACTACAGTATCAGCAATCCGTATACAGAGATCAGTGATATCTAGGCATATTATTAGGCCTGCCGTTAGTCGTTGCGCAAATTGTGCATCGCACAAGGACACCCTATGAAAAATTCTTATATCCGCCACTATCAAAATGTCAGGCAATTAGAATAAATATGATCTAGAATAATTAATACTTGGAATGAAATTCTATTTTTTTCTAAAATAAAAATTATTCAAAAGCAAAAGTCGACAGAGGCGACATTTTGTCGGCAATCTTTACATCAGCAAATGAAGCTTTTGTAAAAGTAATTGCTTAGAAGGCTGCATGTTTCGACCATTGTTTTTACTGTACACCTAAATATCTATCGTAAGTGCTTGGTCCGAGGTATGGGCCCCGCCTGTTCCACTCTAAAGACGGTCCTGTAAACACATCAGTAGTTTGTTGACCGGTGGTTTGCAAATCTGACAACGCTGGTAATATATTTGACATTTATCTAACCTCAAACAACTTAAATTTTTCAATTTTTATAAACGTTCACTTAAATTAACGAAAAAATGAACAATTTTCACAACGAAATTGTGAATTTGAGAAATGCGTGTGGTATTTGTTTAACAAAACCAACAGAAATAATAGCAAGTAGTAAAAATAATGACCATCCAAAAGGTTGTGTTCTCTGGGCATTTCGAGGTAAATTTATTAATTTTACACGATTACAAATAATAATTGAATTATGTTAACGTCTTTCATCGATGAAGATTAACTCCAATGAAGATGAAGATGCACCAAGATACATTTGTATGAGTTGTGAAGAGAAATTGGAATTAATTGAACATAACCATGAATTTATCCAACGATATAACACCAGATCAACTCGAGGTTCATAGATTTTTATAAAATTGTAATGAATTGTTAAAGTATTTGTTCGATAATCTATCGTAATTTTATTTTAGACGGAGTGAACAGTCGTCGAGAATGATTATAGTCCATATAACATGGAGACCCCAGGGTTCAGTGGAAAGTAGAATAGTAATCGATTGTTAAGAGAGGAAAAGTGGAACAGATGCCATCTGAAATTGTTAAAGAAATCATTGGAAAACTATAGAATCATCTACAAGTTGTAAATGTTGCGTTAAATATTATCAAATATGTGATAATAGTCGTAACTTAAGTACGTGTTCTTCATATTCCCACAATTAAGTATTGACGACATTGGCTTCAATTTTGCTTACTGTAATCGTTAATTTTATTAAAGCTAATTTGAAATTAAGTCTCAGCATGAATTTTCGATTGAATTCACAGTTACACTAACAATAAGTTGGATTGGGATAGGATATGATCATTGTAGTGTAATAAAAGAAATTTCAATCTTGATAATTATAAAACACGAATAAGCTAAATAGATAGAATTATGGATAATATTCATATTTACTTTTTTAACTGTTTTTTATCATTATTCCAATTACTGTTTATTGCATTGCAAAATGATTTAACTGTAAAGGTAAAGGAATGTTACAACAATAGTAAGACGTCTAAGAGTTTGATCGATTAGAATTAAGCTATTTCTACCATCACTAATTCGATAGTATCTGGTGTCTAATATTGTAGTATTAGTATATATTAGTTTTCCTTATAGTAGAAGAATAATTGTAATTCAGCTGTTTGTAAATGCGGCACATGAAATTCTGATCTAAAGTAAATAGATTTTCTGAGCAAGTTTGTTTCAAAAATTAACTACAAACAATTACCTCATTCAGACTTTTTCGACATCTTTCAGTTATTGAAAGTAATCGAATCAGTATGGTAGAAAATCAAATTATCTTCAATAAAGTGTAATAAACAAAATGCCAAAAACAACTGCATAAAATTGAAATTATTATTATTATATAAACATTACAATTAAATATTGAATCATGTATTATGTCGAATGGTCTTTGTCTGATAAGTTTTACTCTTTTGTAAAGTTTTGATCCAAAAGAATTTGTACGATTAAAGCTTGGCAATATAATTGCTCTTTCAAGCTTTTCATACAAGTTCTCCAAACTTGTTTAAGTTAAACATTGAAAACTTAAATATCTATTTGAGTCAAAAGATTGAACGAGTTTTTGAGGCGTATACAATAATTTGTTGTTTGTTGAAAATACTTGTTGCACAAGAGTATGGAAAAATAATTTTACAGTGTTTGAACGATCATTTGAATGTTTAGATATAAGGAGCTTGTTCACGTTTCTGTGCTACATTTGCCAATTGCTGACAAATATCTAACTTGAACGAGTGGTATGAATACTGTAGAATATGCGTAAACTCTTATAAAAATGTAAATCGGGTTCGAGACAATCCTTCCACTGAATTCTAAATAATCGTATTTACTAAACTTTGAACACTACAGAAATTGTTAGCAGATGTTAGCTTTTTACACACACTAAGTCGTATTGTGTCATACATCTGATGATAACATCTTCAATTAGACTTGGCTTCTTACCATCGACACTTATTGAAACAATTCTGTTTAAATTACGAATTTTTATAAAGATTAAACAATGTAATCGAAAATATGGTGATTTCGTACTCAGACCGTCAGAAAATGTATTAAATATTTAAAGAAATGATTTAAAATGGTGCTAATGTTTGGATTTTGTGTTATCGCTGTTAACCCAGATAACCAAATCTGCTGGCAGGCTGTGCCGGCAGAACCACATACTTCTGCGGTCGCAGCCTGCCGTCCATCTGCAAGCATACTGTGCAGGCAAAATGTGTTGGCATTATGCGTGCATTTCGTGCTTGCGTTATGCGTGCATAATTAGATAACACGTGACCAACACAATAGCCAAAAATGACGTGACTACAGAAGAGACAGGTTAACTGCCTCAAATTTTGGAATAATCTGCAAACTGCAGAAGTCAACTTTATGCGCTGCAACAGTTCACAGGTTGATCTATGATCAGGAAAAGGAAGTCTATTCCAAATCAATAACGTTTGGGAGAGACCATGGAAAAAAGCGAAAGAAATCTATCGTCAAAAATACATTAAAAAAATTAAAAATTGTGGTCTTTTTATAGGTAAGAAGTACCCATTTTTGGGAGCAAGTCCAGATGGCTTAATAGATAATGTAGGAACTGTCGAAATAAAATGTTTGGATGCCGTCGGAGACAGTTTACTAAAAGACACAAAATTGAAAAGTACATGTTATTCCATTGTGAATGACCAGATACAGTAAGTTAAATTGTCAAATATTTTATTACAACATTCATTAAATAAGTATACGTAATAAAAAAAACACTATTTGAAGCAAAACCATAATTACTTCTTCCAAATTCAGGGGTAGTTAAACATTACTGGCAGAGATTTCTGTGATTTCATTTTATACAGCAGAAAAGATTTCTCTGTAGAAAGAATAGAAAAGAATGAAGCATTCTGGATAAATGCGATGGTCTCAAAATTACAAAACTTCTATATGGATTGTATACTTCTTGAGCTCGTTGATACAAGAATTACGAGCGGTATGCAAATAAGGGAGCCCGAGTATAGAGTTTTTGCTCATAAGGAAAAATTTATTGAGAAACAAAAAACATGTGCAAGAAAACAGAATTGTTTTATCTGCAAGAAAAAATAAAAAGTATTTTTTTCTGTGTCAGTTTTAATTTTAGGATTATTTATGTAAATCAAATTATTCCTATGTAGTTGGGTTTTGGGATTTGATACTAGGCTATATGATTATTTTTTTTAAGTTATGATCCGTACAAGTGGTTTTAGCTTAATCTATAATAACAAGAGCTAAGAAATACTGAACAAGTCAATTTTGGTTGCTTAAAATGCACGTTTGGCATTTTGGTGTCAAGATAACATCATAGGCGATTTTTTAAAACGGCATTGCCACAATTATCAGGCTGTTTTTGGATAGCTTTAGTGAGTGTCTAATCAGCGGTGAAAACTTTACATACTTATGTTGTGTAATTTATTGCATTATTGCATTATTAAGTGTGCATTTTTGGCAAGTTAGACATTTCTAATTTCACTCAGTGAATTAATTTATATGCAAATTATTATTTTGGAGGAAATATTACAAATTACAATTCAATTCATTTAAATAGATATTTATCGAAAATTAAATCCATTACTGCCAAATTAATAGCAATATCTTCTAATCGCACGTTGATTTTGAATGAATAATATTTAATTATTATATGTATTTATTAAATGCCGACTGAATTATTTATTAAAAAAAATATTCTCTGAGTGGTGCGTACTTTATTAAGGCTCCACCGGAGTAAAATAAAATTTCAATTTGGAGTAGTTTCGGTTGCATAAAAATCTGTTGCCTGAGTTGTATGACAGCTGTCAATCACTAGTCCCTAACAGCAGGGGGCTGTACGGAGAGTTGTAAAATGGTTGTAAAACAGAAGTTAGCCGAAATAAGAGGTAGACGACGGATATTTTCATATTTTAAACATTATATGTTTAAATAAATTAGTTTGTATCGTAGGAGCATTCACCAATTTTTGACTAAAAAACCTAAATCGGAAAATTCAAATTCAAATAAAATACGATCAAAAACAACAATTAGAGCAGGCATTGTTTATTTATGAATCTACAATATATGAATGAAATTTTGTTGATTCGGCATACTCTAATTTTTTTCTCTCGGTGCTTGTAACTTGTATTTATTACACTTTATATAAGTATATAGGTATACCCATAAGATGATCTACTATCTAAAATGTTACAAAAAAACTTAGAAAGAGAAGTGAAATATCTAATTCTAAGTAATTCTAAGAGTTTAAGAGAAACTGATTTACATCTTCAATTATTAAAAAAAATAGAAATCAAATCAAAATTGATCACAATACTTTGCCGCATGTCAAGAGAAAGTGTTTATAACACCAAATTTTTCAAAAATGCCGAAAGACCGAAGATATTGCTGTAGTCAGGTAAAAACACGAAAGGGTAGAAAGAGGCCGAAAAAAAATGTAAGGAGTATTTGTATGATATTTCAAATGGCCCTCGGCATATTTTTGGCGACCATTCGAAATGTGATGTCTATTTTTGTAAAACAAGTGGCCAAGTAAATGAAATTGCGTATAATGACTTTACTAAAAGTAATGTTTATGAACCATTCAGTAATTGTTTAAATCGTGTTGCTAATTTGTCATCTAGTTTGCTATACGATGTTGACAGCAATACTGTTGAAACGTACAATTCGATGGTAAACAAACTAGTTGGTGGGAAAAGAATTAATTTTTCTTTGAGGGGATCTTATGAAGGCAGATGCCATGCTGCTGGGCTTAATTATAATTGTCAAGGAAATTTTGTTGGACAGATAATCGAAAAACTAAGCAGTGGTGGTATCAGTAAATTTACATAGCAATTTATGGAAAAGAAAAAGAAATTACAAAACAAAAGTGGGGGTATGAAACAAATGAGTCGCGCTTGCAGTACCGATTCAGATTACGGAATAAATAATAGCGAAATGGGCTATATTCCAGATTTACCAGACAACGAATATGAAATTAAAAAATTTGAAATGATTGATAATTATTCACAATCGGACATTTTTGAAATTGAACGAAAAACTAGGGGCCAAAGTACAAACCCAGAGTGGAATAAAGAGCGAAATATCAGACTTACATCTAGCAAATTCGGGAAAATTTGTAGAATGAGACCAGAAACGGGCACAGCAAATACGGTAGAAGTAATCTTATATTCAAAATCATCAATTTCTTGTTCTTCTTACCACCATCTTTAAATCACGGGAATTAAATGTGAATCTACAGCAATTGAGACCCTTGAAAAAATTATCAGTTCAAAAATAGAACAATGCGGCTTATTTGTTGACAGTGATTATAGATATCTAGCAGCTTCACCGGTTCCGAAACAATTGTAGAAGTGAAATGTCTATATTCAGCACGTGATATGACAATTCAGGAAGGTATCGAGAAGAAAAAAATTGATTATTGTACAATAGATAATAACGGAAATTTAAAGTTAAAGCAGAATCATAATTATTATTATCAAATTCAAGGACAGTTACGTATCTCTAAGGGTAATATTTGTTATTTTATAGTATATACCATTGTCGACATCAAATACTGCGAAATTGAGAGAGATGATGAATTTTGGTTTTTTAACATGATACCTCATTTAGAAAAATTCTTTTTAAATGCTTTGCTTCCGGAATTAATTGATCACAGAAAAAAGACGCATAGTCAATTAAGACTGTTACGGAGAAAAGATCTTTGATAAATTTAAACTTAAGTAGATATAGTTTTTTAACTTAATTGCAATCCGCGCTCTGCTGCATTTTCGATATTTTTCATGTTGGGGGCTACTTATATATTTTTATTTTGGGCCAACAAAACATTCCATTTTATAAAATCCACATTTGTAGAAAAAGGTTGTAGGGGTATATAAAAATAATCTGTTTATTGCCTTTTGCCGAGCACCATGCTGGGGGGTAATAAATCATCGTCAATTAGCACAAGTTTTTAGATCACATGTAGAACAAGTTGCCTACTTTCTAAAACTTTATTATCAAATATCTAATTAATTAATAAGTTTATCAAAAAAATAAGGAATCTCAGACCTCGGTACTTTAATGGTTTACAAAGTGGTCAAAACTTCAAAAACAAAATGTCATTACCCGAGAAAAAAGAGGAATAAATAAAATAACGATTTTTCGCGATATAAGGAAAACTAAAAGTTTTTTGGAAAACTAAGGAATCTCAGACCTCGGCACTAGCTGTTCAAATGTATAGAGCAATCGACCTTTGCTTCAATTTTGAAAATGTGGAAAAAAAAGGAATAAATGTTACCATTATTTTACATTGTATCTATAAACCACTCCGGTAGAGCCTTAAAGAAACGACTAAATTTGCTTGCCAAGTGTAGTAAGTAGGCATTTGGCCCACGTTTATGAAAATTTTTGATTCCTAATGTCGGCCTTGTGACTAAAATAGGATGGGTTTTATACAAAATATTATTTTTCATATCACCTGCATTGAAACAGCGAGTTTTGATCTCTGTTTTGCCAGTCGAAACATGACAACATAGATAACAGACAATTTCAGACCAATGCGACTGTGTCAGTCGGAAACAACGTTGTTTCTCCCCTAGGGGAGAATCGCTTCGCTCTGGCAGTCAACTCTCGCCCTCGTCAGAAATCGTCCTGTTTCATCTCTTGCCACACAATATACTATTTCTACTACAGCGCCGCTCTAACGGATTTAGTTTCCGTAACTGCTTCGCTTACACCTGGTGGATTGTACCATTTTAACAATAATTTTTTAGAATGTAATTTTTTGCAGTTTCAGTTACATTTGGTTATAAAAAGACTCATGTCACAAATTAAAAAAAATTATAATGAGTAGTTTATTAAAAAAATTAAAACTATCGATGAAAAGTTTTTCCAACAATTTTTTTTTACGTAATGAATCTATACATATATCTCTATGCCATGCTATGTTTTTAAAGACTGTATGACTTCAGGTTAATACAATAAATAAATATTAAATTTTGTAACAATTTTGAAAAACATCTTCATTATTCTAATATTATTCTTCATTATTCGACATTCAAAAAAAATTTTTTCATTGTTTCTATCACTGAAGGTGCGAAATTGCAAACTTTTAAATTAAAAAATTCATATCCCATAAATTATTGGTCGTTGATGGGGATTTTTTTTTCTATTTTCTTTGTTCATCTTTTTTTACATTCTATGTCTCGATTACTTTTGTCGGCTGTGAAAATGGCAAAATACGATTATCTATCAAATATTTTATTTATTCTTATTGATTATGCTCGGTCTCGTTACGTCTTCTAGGTCATAAAATAACTTTTAATCGCTTCAAATTACGAAAAGAACTCATTCAAGAGTAAATTCCTGAAATTAGAGATCGTCTTGATTTTATGGAAAACTTTGAACAAGAATTCGGTAGTAGATCAAATAGCCATCCCATTGATGTTGTAAGTATAAATAAATCATAAACGTCACTTCTATTTTAGAAGAACAACATTCATCCACTATACGCTAACTCATATATGTTTTAAAAATTCACATTAAATGTAATCAAATTGACTGTTATTAAATCAAATATAATTAATACCATTGGTCTCGTAATAACAACCATAAAAAATAATAAACCTTTTTTGAATTGTTGTGGCAAATTGGTCCAATCAGTTTCAAATAAAGCATAACTCAATCGATCACTCTAGAAATTAATAAAACAATTATTTATCAACATTTATACCAACAAAAAAACGAACAAATTTTTATAATAATTACATACTTTATATGAGATTTCATTACCAAACCAACAATATAAAAGGATTTGAACGAAAATACCAATTTCGTAAGAGAGTAAACTGAAAAATCTTGAATCTTTCGATGGTATCTACAAAACAAATCAAATTAATTACTTTATGAAATTTTAATTGATTAATTAATTATTTAATAATTATCAACCACAAAATACTTACCACTGATAATGCGAATGTTGTCATACCGATGACAATAACTGAACATGCGAATTGTAATAAAATGATTTCATGAAATACATGCAATAATTGTTTTGCATAATTAACAATAATACGATGATGTTCAACATAACCAAATAACCATTGTTTTAAATATTGGTAATCATTTATGTGTTGTTGATTTGAATCATCAATCATCGAAACAATATCATTATATAATAAATCGTATTGTGCACCGATTTGGATCGTATTGATAGCAAAAAACGTATCAATTGCAATATTATTAGATGCATTAAATACTGTACCGAATGTTTATAAACCAAAAACATAATTAAAACAATAATTATGTTGATAATTAAATGGTAACCATACTGGCCATAGTCGTCTACAATCAGATAATGATAATATTGTTAATGGTAATACACAAAACATAACAAGTGTAAAATATGACAGAAATATTAGTTTTGATAATTTAATCGAATTATTAATAATTCCAATTTGTTCTTGTGATTGTTGTTGTTGTTGATTTTTCGGTTGAAATTTATGATGTTTTAAATAATTCAATAATTGTTGAATTTGTTCAAATTTATATGAAATTATGAAATTTTTGATAACTGCAGCTCATAAATTTGGTAAAATTGATATTGTCTTACTAGATAATTTCAATATAATTCTTAATATTTAATATCACATAAACAATTTCTAATATATTAAATATTATCATTATTATAATTATTAACAATTTATAATATTTATAATAAAGATTATTTGGATAATGCCATAATGCACAGAATTTAAATAATTTCAAATTATATTCAACACTATCAGTTAAATTAATTGCCATTTTTTTTTATATTCTAATACGACTGTTGAACGAATTCTGATAGATGAATTCGACTTTTTATACTTTTCTTCACCCCGAATTCATAAATAAATTAAACACAATTTGGAGATTGTAGTTTAATAGTATCTATAGATATTTTATGAATTCTCTTTCTTATGGTGGCTTGTCGAATATTAGTAATTCTCCTAATTATGAGGTAGACATCTACGTTATTTAATATCGTTCATATTAATTTATTTATTTATCTACCATTCTATACAGATAGATAGCTATAATTATTTTAATTGTGATTTATTAATATTTCATATAAACGGTTGTGTCTTTTAATTGATCTAGCATTGACTTGTCCGTTTATTTGTACTTCCTACCCCTAGAATTGATGAGTGGAGACCGGACATACACATAAGCCCGTCCTTACTTACCGTGGGGATGTCGTCCGTCCATTGGTGTACGTCGAAGCAGTCGTTTCAAAGACTACTATCTAGAGTGAAGTTTCGGTAAGAACTATACAAGCAAATTTAAGAGTCTAGTTAACGCCGAGCAGAATGCGATGATGACCTTCGGATTTTAGTCTGTGCGCCTAAGAGATTTTTAAAATACAACCAGCGTTGATGTAGGGAGGAGGGCTTAATATTTCTGTATCACAACATTCGAAAAAATGCAATGGCGAACCCAAAATTGAACATTGTATTTTCACAGTGTTTCAAAACAGATTTTGTTCTGACAATTGATTGAATTAAATAAGTGTGTGTTGATTTCTTTACATAAAAAATATATCATCTGTCGTGTCTGTATTTGATTATCATACAAGAAGGAATGAATTAAATAATTGGAACATTTGAAAAGGTTGGATGGTTGGATGGGTTAGATTTTATTATAATTACGATTTTTATTTCATTTATTTATGTCTTATGCTATCCGTTTTTTAGAATTCTTTGATTTATTGATTTGGTGGTCCTGAAAAGGACTACTACTACTACTACTACTACTACTACTACTACTACTACTACTACTACTACTACTACTACTACTACTACTACTACTACTACTACTACTACTACTACTACTACTACTACTACTACTACTACTACTACTACTACTACTCTACTACTACTACTACTACTACTACTACTACTACTACTACTACTACTACTACTACTACTACTACTACTACTACTACTACTACTACTACTACTACTCACTACTACTACTACTACTACTACTACTACTACTACTACTACTACTACTACTACTACTACTACTACTACTACTACTACTACTACTACTACTACTACTACTACTACTACTACTACTACTACTACTACTACTACTACTACTACTACTACTACTACTACTACTACTACTACTACTACTACTACTACTACTACTACTACTACTACTACTACTACTACTACTACTACTACTACTACTACTACTACTACTACTACTACTACTACTACTACTACTACTACTACTACTACTACTACTACTACTACTACTACTACTACTACTACTACTACTACTACTACTACTACTACTACTACTACTACTACTACTACTACTACTACTACTACTACTACTACTACTACTACTACTACTACTTATGAATTACTATTATAATTGGAAATCTGTTCGCGATTACGGATTTGAAACAATGCTCCATGCACCATCAGCGATAACTGAAATAGTGGGAATACCATTTTCAACATCACCAGCTTGTACAGCGAGTTGAAATTCCTCTTTGCCTGCGGCCAACATTTCCCTGAACGCCATTTCTTTTGTTTTATCAAATACTTCGTTTTCTTTCTTCATGTACGTGGGTTTGCATATTGGTGGCACATCTAAAGATGCTAATATTTGAGACATTTGTGTGCACCCAATTCCGGACTCAATTGCCCCTATTACCGCTGTTGTATTAATACTAATAGGGCAAGTGGGGATAACGACCTTCTTTCTAGCGGTGTATTTCATAGAATACTGATATATCAGTTGTGGTTTGGCGGGATGGCGGGGGAATGAAATGATATTTCCTAGTGTCAAGCTTGCGACAGCGTCGCCAAGTGGTGAACACATTTGTAGCTGTCAAGCTAGAGCGACACGACAGAATGAATCATGCAATTTAACATCTCAAACATTTTAAAATTCTTATAAATTACTAGTTTTATGATGGCCCTACCATCGAACATCTCAAACAGATTCCAATTCTTATATTTTTCCCAAGAATTCTAAGTAATATAAACAACTTGGGCCATAAAAACGCCGCGACACTGTCGCAAGTTTGACACGCTCCATAAGAATGTATGGTGAACGTTTCTGTCGCCGATTTCCAAAAACGCCGAGCTCGACGTTTTTTCTGTCGCCAGTCGCAAGCTTGACAGCCTACATAAGAATCTGTGTTATACACTTTGTCGACGCTGTCGCGGCGACTCTGTCGCAAGCCTGACACTAGGGATAGCCTTGCTGAACGTCATGGTAGTGGGGGACATACGGCCTAAAAGCTTATAAGTATATGCCTAGAAGGGACTGGTTTTATTATGGATTTGTGGTGGTGGTAGTCGCTTTCCCGTTGATGGATTTGGCCGAATCTGGTCGCTGTACGTACAGTTAGGTGCGTAAAAATTTTAACGGTGAAGGTTGTGTGGTGTAAACCTGGCTTTCGCTTGAAGGGAACAACATTTTCAATAGTATGCTATTGGATAACTAGAGAAAAGAGACGATTTATTGATGTACCTGAAATAAGGAAAAACCACACCCCTATGTCTGACATTGAAATAAATAATGTTGTTGATTTTGTATAGAAGCTGCTACGGTTAGCAATCCGTAAAATTTGGTTACTATGATAAAAATTAGTCAAATTTGATAACTAGCCTATAATTTTTAATAGATTCTCTGAGTTTCAATAGGCCGTTAATTTCACTTTAGTTTTTTTATTAGAGCTAACTTGCCGAAATGCAATCTTTCGATAGGAATTTGAATTGCTTTTGATGGTAGGAAGTGCTTTTACTGTTATCTATAAACATATTAAGTTTTTGAAATACACCGACAAAATCATTTAGGTTGTTCTGAGATCATTTTATTGCACTGATAGAAATGATTCTTCCGGTTATTATTTTCCATACTAATATAAATACATTGCTATAGTCGAATTTTTTGACTCTGAAGGGTAGACCAATAAACTTATAAAATCCCGTATCAAGTAGAAGCGGAACATTGCTGTCTCTGCATCTTTAAATAACACTGACTAACTTGCCGTTATCCATGAAGCTCCGTAGAAATGATGTACCCGAACGGTACCTGCGGTTTATACTAAAAGAACCCTATTATTCCATTAGTATCAAAGGCTATATTTGTTTGAAATATATTCTTTTGGAAATTCACAATTCATGCGATTCTTTGAATTTTCGACTGGTTTGTGGATTTCCCAAATGTCTTAAAGGGTGCCGACTATAGAAATATTTTTAATCATTGTTCTGAGATCATTTTATTGCACCGATAGAAATGATTCTCCCGGTTATTATTTTCCATACTTATATAAATACATTGCTAAAGATCTTAATTTTACAACTGCTTTGTGGATATCCCAAATCTCTTAAAGGGTGCCCGCTATGGAAATATTTGTAAATTCTGGTATTTTGCCACCCTTACTGAAGTGTAATTAGATATTACAAATACACTTGTCGTTCAGTTTCATTTCGTTGTTGAATTTGAAAATATCGTGTTGTAGTGAACATTAATAATTATCGCAAGCAATATAACTATTACAATGCATTTAAGCGAACACCAAAAAACAAGAGCAATTGCTCTATTGGAAAGTGGGTGGTCTCTAAGAGCCGTGGCTGGTGATCTAAATGTCACAAAACAGTGTGTTTTTTATATAAAAAAAAATGGGATCGCGATGGATCTGTACAGAGGAAAATCGGCTCTGGACGACCAAAGAAAAGTACAGAGGAAAATGACGCCAATCTGTTGAATCACATGAGGCAGCATCCGTTTGACTCCGTCTCCAAAGCAACTGGACAAACAAATTTTCCAGCCTCGAGGTGGTCGGCATATCGCAGAATAAATTGTTCTGAATTAAATAGCTATGTGGCAGCACAGAAGCCGGCTTTGTCAGAACAACACAAACAACGAAGGCTGAATTTTGCTAATGGATATGTTAGACAAAATGAAGCCTTCTGGAAAAATGTGGTTTTCAGCGATGAAAAAGTTTTCCAGTCGCACGCGAACAGAAGAATCCGCGTATGGAGACCACGGAACACCAGGTATGAGGAGCGATATGTCGCACCAACTCACGCAAGTGGAAGATTTGCGTTGCATGTCTGGGGTTGGATCAGCATCCATGGTGTTGGTGTTCTGTGGAATGCTGAGGAACGGTTCACCAAAGAATACTATACAGCCATTCTGGGGAACGTCATGCTGCCGTCAGTGGAATCAACTTTTCCGAGTAATAATTTCACGTTTCAACAGGTATTATTTGAAAACGAATTGTTGTCTTTTCGATAAGAAGAATTACATATATTCTGTTTATTTATTTATGGTAAGACTTCGACAGCAACTATTGGTTAAAGTAGGTAAAGCAATAAAGCAATAAATGTGGAGATCGGCCCGGCCTCAATACGAAAAATGGCTGAAGAACGGTTCAATCTATGTAAAATAGGCGAAATTTCGTACCAAAAGTCGCTAAAATTTTTACGCACCTAACTGTACATAGGCTTTTCATTGGTTTAGCCATACACACACACACCGACACAGTCAGCGGTGCCTCCAACTACGGGACTTTCCAAAGGTCCGCCTACCTAAGGGGCTATCTAGTAGGTGTCCAACAATGTTCCTATCAGTATAGATCTGATAAAAGAAAGTAGGTACTTTAGAGGTGGGGCGCCGCTTCCATCTTTACTATGAGGCAGGTCTAAAACATACAATTGTTTTACTTACGTGCTAATCTACAACCTATCTTGTGTCTAGGATTTCAGTGGCGTTCGTAATTATACAAAAGGTGTAAAATAATTTAAAATAATTTGGTTATTTTGTCATTCTTCACAACTTATTGACTGTAAAATCAAAGAGGATAATGAAGTGGAAAAATATGACGAAAATAATAATTCATTTTTTTAACTATCTAGTTTATTGTGAAAGCAAAAAAAAATCAATCAAGCATTATTGTATATCGATTTTTCTGTAGTACATCAAAGTGAATAATCTTGAACTGCTTCGGCAGTCTCCGATTCTTGCATTTCAACATCCTCAGGATTTGCAGAACCAAACAAAAGTTCAATTTCGTCGTCTTCATCGTCTTCATCCGAGGTTTCAGCAGTTACAACAATACGTAGTTCATCCATTGCGTGGTCCAAAATACCCTCTTTTATAATGTATTCATCTTCGACTTTTTTTATATGGTTACATACATTAATCCATTCATCTGTTGTAACGGAATTGAATTTCTCCCTAGCTAATTGTTCAATATCTTTGAATTTAAAAGTAACATTCCTTTGGGCCATCCAATGTTTAACAATTGCCCATATCTTTTCAATTGGATTTCAATCCGGATGGTAATGCATCCAGTTTGTACAAAGCATGTTGGGATTTATGAAGTTTGATTAAATTATATAACTCTGGCTTGGTCATGCTCGTATTATGCTGGATATTTTTCTGCTCCAACCATGTATTCATCATTATTTTTTTATATAACCAAATCTTGTTCATCTGATGTTACTAATTTTCTTCTATACTATTAATTGAATATGTCAAGTAAACACATACATGACATGGACTCTCATATTAAATTTATAATTTTAACTTCATTTGTATTTATCTAGCTATTGAATGATGACGGCTCTGATAAATTTGAGTCAAAACTAGTTTCAGTGTTAATATAAATATTTCTTGGATGAAGTTTTCATTTACTTATTTCATAATTGTTATTATAATTTTTAGATATTATTAGAAACATTAATATTTGAATTAATTTAATTTTAAAATTCATGCAAATCTTTTTCTAAGCGAGTCGCCACTGAATGTTGTTTTTCCGTCTCACTCTATGAAGTCTCACTTCACTGCTGGATTCGTTCTAGGGCTACTCTCCCCCGCCCTGCAGTTGTATTCCCTAACCGCGGCAACAGTACTCTATCTATTTATTTTGAAAATTACAGCAACACTCAATACATCTAAACCATAAATATGTTCGATCCAAACAAATTTCTATAAATATAATCAATTTTTACAATTAAACAATATATTTTTACAACTTATCTTAACAATCTCTATCATTCTAATAGTTTTAATGTATATATAACTATGGGGGGGGGCTACAGGAGGCATTACCCACCCTATAGCTTTGTTTTGCCCCCCTGAGAGAATCAATCAATGATGATATGAATTTGAATCCAGACGAATTTTTAAAGTCAGCAACAGAAATTGTTGTATCTGAATTAAAACATCAGTTAACAAAGCATACAACGTTCAAATTCAATATAGAATTGTTTGCAGAATATTTAAAATTCACAGATGAAAATGAACAGATTGCAATAAAATCATTTAATTCTAAAATGGAAAAAGTACAAAATGATGATGAAATATCTTCTGGTTATGGACAAATGATAAATAGTATTTTATCAAAAATGGAAGAATTTCAAGAAAAAGATAGCGGGTGGTCTCTATATGCAATTATTCATATGGAAATTAATGTGAATCGATACCAGCCAATCAAGGGATCTCAATATTTACCATTACCTAAGAAAATATCCTCTAAACATGCTTGTATTAATGTTAAAAATAATGATGAATTTTGTTTTAAATGGTCAATAATTTCCGCTTTGTATCCTGTCAGCGTTCATTCAGAAAGAACAACAACATATAGTGTACAAAATATTTATGATGACACTATAATTTTACAAAATAATATTAAGTTAGAATTTGCTAACTTAGAATTTCCATTAAAATTGATGGATATAAGTAAATTTGAAGATTTAAATCCTGAAGTTAGTGTTAATGTTTTCGGATTGGATGATGATACTGTAGTAGGTCCATTCTACTGTACAAAAAAGAGAGAAAACATCATGTCAATCTAATGTTGTTACAAGATATAGATAAAAATCATTACATTTGGATTAAAAATATGTCAAGATTATTAAGAAGTAAACTTTCGAAACATGAAGTAAAAACGTTTATGTGCAATTCATGTTTAATGCATTTTTATTCAGAAGAGCATTTGAAAATTCATAAAGAAGAATGTAATAAAATTGTGACAATAATGCCATCAGAAGAACAACATCATATTCAATTTGAAAAATATGAAAGACAAACACAGGTAGTGCCTTTCGTAATTTATGCTGATTTTGAATGTCTTTTACAAGACATTGACACTTGTTCAAATGATCCATCAAAACTTGCCACTACAGACGTTCAACAACATATACCTTGTGCTTTTGCATATTATATTAAACATTCGTATGATTCCAGTTTAGACAAATTACAAGTTTATAAAGGTGAGGATTGTGCTGATAAATTTTTTACTAGTCTGGTGGAGGATGTAACAAATATTTATAATAATATTGTCAAATGTGTTAAACCGATGGAGCCTTTAAATAATGTACAACGCCAATTACAAATAGAATCTGATAAATGTCATATATGTAAGAAAAGTTTAGGTAGCGATAGGGTTGCGGATCATTGTCATCTTACCGGTAAATACAGGGGTCCAGCTCATAATAGTTGTAACTTACGTTATAAAATCGCATACTTTTTCCCAATTTTTTTCCATAATTTTTCCGGGTATGATTGTCATTTGTTTGTGAAATCATTGAATTAAATTGAAGGTGATATTAATTTGATTCCGTTAAACAAAGAATTATACGTTTCACTATCAAAACGAATTTCAATAAATGAAAAAGAAACAATTGAATTGAGATTTTTAGATTCTTTTCGATTCATGCAATCCAGTCTAGATTCATTAGCACAAAATCTTTCAATTGAGAATTTTCAGACGGTAAGACAAATTTTCAATGATAGAAGTCAGTTTGAACTGGTTACAAGGAAAGGTGTTTTACCGTATGAATATCGAAATTCGTGGGATCGCTTAGAAGAAACGTCATTGCCATCAAAGGATAAATTTTATTCTAAATTAACAAATAAATCATGCCCTGATACAGATTATGAACATGCTCAAAAAGTTTGGAAAGAGTTGTAATGGACCGTCCAGCACAACAGAAAGCAGCGAACTGATCAAGAGCGCTGAAGTGCGCATGCCCGCAAAGTGGGAGAGCTGGCCGCAGCAAATAACATATATAAACCGAACCGTCGAGCGCCAGTAGAACGTCCAGATGAGGGAAATAAGGGTCACGGACTCGCACCCGGGAAAATGGAGGGGTTTTAGTGGGTATGGGGTTCAGACGGACTCAGAATCCCACACTCTCTCACGGGGGTAGAACCATACGTGAGAGGTGCTTAAAGCATTTCCCCTCCACCAAAAAAAAAAAAACCAGTAGAACTCCATTCGACTGCCACTAAGGCGTTCTCCACACTTTCCGATCATCCCAATCGTCTTGTCCGAGAGGCTCTCGACTATGACGAGGAAGGAAGTTGGCGCGTGAAGAGGCCAAAAATGGCACTCCTCCAGGACTAGATGGTACCACTTGTCCATCCATACATGAGACTAACTGTGTTCTATTTTGTTCACAGGTAGACCAACCGGTCCATGCGGCGTCATGCTCCAAGTGACGCCGCACTGTCCAGATGCGGGAAATAAGGGTCACGGACTCGCACCCGGGATAAAGGAGGGGTTTTAGTGGGTATGGGGTCCAGACGGACTCAGAATTCCACACTCTCTCACGTGGGTACAGCCATACGTGAGAGGTGCTTAAAGCATTTCCCCTCAACCAAAAAAAAAAAGCCAGTAGAACACCGGACTTCGACCGAATCCCCAATCATTCTTAACCGTTTCTTATTTCTGCTGTGGCTTGTTGGCGACCAGAACCGTCCCGTTTATTATTTCTGCTGTGGCTTGTTGGCGACCAGAACCGTTCTGATTATTAGTTCTGCTGTGGCTTGTTGGCGACCAGAACCGTTCCGTATATTTATGTTTTATCTGTATTGTCTATTAATTATTTATTTATTAGTTATTAGAATAAATTAATCTTATTTTACATTAGTTAATAATTCTCTATGATTCAATAGAGTGGCGCCCGAGTAACCCCACACAACCAATACTAACATCTAACGTTACACCAAAAATACCCTGACTTCTCTGGCCACCTATAACCCGTGGCAAACAACGTTACAAATTTTTGGCGCCCGAGCAGGGACGATTTTTCACAGACACGTTTTTTGGATTGTGTGGTTTTTCCAGTAAGTCAATTGTCAACCGAAAATGCCCACATCAGAAACCAGTGAAATACCAGCCGTTGAAGGTCCAAAGTTGAGTTGGATCTACAATATGAATAAAGAAGCGTTGACCGGATTTATGAGTTTTCTACAATTGGACACGTCTGGTACCGTGGAAGAGCTCCGGAAAAGGGTAGTAGCACAACTGAAAGAAAACCCCAGCGGTTCAGCCATTGTTAACCCAGTCGTCGTAAATCCAATCGTCGAAAATCCAGTTTCTGCCTCCAAACCGGAAATAAAT
This sequence comes from Meloe dianella, assembly GCA_028455855.1. Taxonomy (NCBI): domain Eukaryota; kingdom Metazoa; phylum Arthropoda; class Insecta; order Coleoptera; family Meloidae; genus Meloe; species Meloe dianella. The sequence continues at coordinate 44,514 of JAPTHL010000128.1, forward strand.
GAATATAACGTTCTAGACAAAGTCCGGAAATGGAACCTGAATTTCTCAGGTAAGGAAACAAATGCTATTAGTTTTTGGGAGCGGTTAGTTGAATTGAAGTTATCATACAACGTTGCCGATGAACATCTGTTGCGAGCACTTCCGGAATTATTACAAGGCCAAGCTTTACTATGGTATCGGAATAACAAGAATCGTTGGCAATCATGGAACGATTTTGCTATAAATTTCAAGGGTTTCTTCTTTCCGTATGATCATCTACTAACACTGGAAGATGAAATTCGAAACCGAGTGCAGCGGCCCCATGAGCAGGTAAAAGAATTCGTTACCTCGTTACAGACGTTGATTCGACGCCATGGTGGTTTTTCGACGGAAACCGAATTAGACCGCATTTACCGAAATCTGGCACCTGAACATCGACTGAACATCCGCCGTCAAGACATCTACAACTTAGATGAGCTCGTTGTTCGAGCCACGGAGTTAGAACGAGTCCAGAAGGAGATAAAACCAAATGGCGAAATATCTGTTTCCCCAAGAAGAAATTTGCTGAAACCCCATGAGAGACCAGTATCCACGCCGTCATGTTCAACAGTCAATGGATATATTCTGAATTATAAACCCGATGAATTCTGCTGGCATTGTGGACAACGTGGTCATATTCGTCCGAATTGCAAGAGACAATTTAGAAAATTTTGCTCGAAATGTGGTAAATTGGGTGTACTATCCCGCGACTGCAAATGTAAACGTCCGGGAAACGACCAAGGGACTGGAAAACAGTGAGGCATTCCCGTCCGACACCAACTGCAGCCTCACCCGTTTTTAACGTACAGCAGGACGCTGACCAACGAATGTTCATCACCTTGAAGATCTATAACCGAGACTTTCAGGCGTTGGTGGACACCGGCGCTGCACAATCATACATTGGTCCGTCTGTGGTACGACATTGCACCAAACATCATGCGAAACCGACCAGTATTAACTTGGTGACCTGCCTGGCCGATGGGAAAGAAATTTCCGTCACTAAAAAGTACAAGGTACCATGTAAAATTGACGACCATGAACTCCTTGCCGAATTGTTACACCTGCCATCCCTAATAAACGACGTTATTATTGGCGCCGATTTGCTGGTCAAATGGAAAGCGAGAATCAACCTGACCGAGCGTCATTTCAGTATCCCTGATGTTCCTGTTATATCACCGTTGAACGTATTGTCCGACGTCACCGCCGAACAACAACAACAGCTGCAGAAATTTTTGAAGACAGAACTACAAAAATTCAACAACATTGAAGGTTGTACACCGTTAGTGCAACACCAGATCAAACTCTCCAAGTCAACCCCGATAAAACAGCGATTTCGTCCTCTAAATCCTGCAATGCAAGCCATCGCCAACAATGAAATCGACAAAATGTTAGCTGATGGTGTGATAGAGCCAGCGGATAGTCCCCGGAGTTCACCGATTGTTTTGGTAAGAAGAAGAATGGAAAATATCGATTTTGTATCGATTTCCGCGAGGTTAATGGCATATCTACTAAAGATGTGTATCCGTTACCACAAATCAACTCCATATTGGATAAATTAAAACAGGCACGCTACATTTCCACTCTTGATCTCCGTCAGGGTTATTGGCAAGTGGCATTAACCCCCGATAGCAAACCGATCACCGCTTTTACCGTCCCGGGAAGAGGATTATTCCAGTTCCGGGTAATGCCGTTTGGTTTGCATTCCGCACCGGCCACTTTTCAACGACTCCTGGATCGCGTAATAGGGCCAGAAATGGAAGACTTTGGTGCGTTCGCCTATTTAGATGATATTGTGGTGTTGGGTAGCACTTTCCATGAACATCTGAACAACCTCCGTGAAGTTTTCCACCGTCTCCGAGAAGCCAACTTGCAACTGAATCCGGATAAATGTCATTTCTGCAAGAAGGAATTGGTGTATCTGGGACATGTAATTAATAGTAATGGGATTCACACCGATCCTGATAAAGTCTCCGCTGTCGTGAATTTTCCAACCCCGACGTCCGTGAAACACATCCGTCAATTTCTGGGAATAGCTTCCTGGTACCGGCGATTTATTCAAAATTTTTCAAACATCGTCACACCGTTGAATAAATTATTACGGAAAAATCAAAAATGGGAATGGAATTCGGAGCAAGATACTGCATTTAAACAGCTAAAAAATCAACTAACCACCGCTCCAATTCTTTCATGTCCTGATTTCAACAAGCAATTCTATCTTCAAACCAACGCCTCTGACGTAGGTCTTGGCGTAGCACTGTTCCAGAAAACTGAAGATAAAGAACAAGTGATTGCATATGCGAGTCGCACGTTGAACCGTGCCGAGAAGAATTATACTACCAGCGAAAAAGAATGTTTAGCCATTGTGTATGGAATAGAGAAAATGAGACCCTATCTAGAGGGATTTCACTTCACCGTCATTACCGATCACCAGGCACTTAAATGGTTGAAATCGTTGAAAAATCCTACTGGTCGTCTAGCCCGGTGGGCAATCCGTTTGCAACAATTCGACTTTAACATCATATACCGTCGTGGTGAACAGAATAAAGTCGCAGATGCATTATCCCGTCAACCGGTGGATTCCGCTTCAGACTATAGTTATGAATTACTCGCGTCATCGTCGTTACCACATTGTTCGTGGTATCGGAAAATGGTAGAGAATGTACGAGATCACCCCGACCAGTTTCCCGACTTCCGGATTCGGGAAAACCAGTTATACCGTCGTTTCTATGATAGAAATGATCTCTCCGAATTGGGTACGTCTGAAGACTGGAAAACCTGCGTACCATCTCCGCTTCGGTAGGACATCATCAAAGAAAACCATGACCATCCGACCGCTGGACATCTAGGAATAGCGAAAACCAGTACTCGTATCGCGAAGAAATATTATTGGCCTGGAATGTTCCGGGAAATAGCCCTGTACGTCCGTCGTTGTTCTAGATGTCAGCGATATAAAGTGGATCATCATCAAACGCCTGGGAAAATGTTGCATGCAATGATTGAAGAACCATGGCACACCGTTTCATCCGATATTATTGGTCCGTTACCCCGTTCGAAGCATGGCAACTGTTTCTTAATTGTCTTCCAGGACAAATTTACCAAATGGGTAGAATTTTTCTCAATCCGAAATGCCACAGGAAAAACCGTCACGAAAACCTTCTTGGAAAACATCGTCTATCGTTTTGGATGTCCACGCGCCGTCATAACCGATAATGGTACACCATATGAGAGCCGAGTTTTCAAAGATATGTTGAAAGATTACGGCATTCAACGCCGAAATATCCCGCCGTACACACCGCAAGCTAATCCCGTAGAACGAGCCAACCGAGTAATTAAAACAATGATTGCTCAATTTCGGAAGAAAATCATCGCAATTGGGACGATCACTTGGGAGAATTCCGTCCTGCCATCAATTCAGCAGTGCACGAGTCCACCAAATATTCACCAGCATATCTGAACTTTGGTAGAGAGCTACGAATACCGAGCCAAATATTACCCAATGAAGACGTTTCATCCGACTGTATTCCACACACAGAGCGCCTGGACAAGCTGCATGAAATCAAAGAGTTTGCAAAATTACATCTGCAACAGGCATTCCAGCAACAAAGTCATTATTACAATCTCCGTCGACGCGACTGGAGACCGAGTGTGGGTTAGTTGGTAATGCGTCGAACCCATTATTTGTCATCCAGCATCAAAGGATTCGCTGCGAAACTAGCCCCAAAATTTGATGGACCTTGGGAGATTAGAAAGAAAATATCTCCAGTTTTATATCTACTAAAAGCCGATAAGGGAAAACGCCGACCGTTAGTACATATTAAAGACTTAAAACCGGCTTTCCAGAACAACCAGCAATCATCGACATAACAATAAACAGTTGTCGAAAGAATTTAATTTTTAGTTTGTTTTCAGTATTTTATTTCAGTTTATTTGATTTATTTTTATTTAGAGCTTGTTTGAAAAAAATATATTATTTTTTTTAACGAAGAGAAGGGGGATGTAATGGACCGTCCAGCACAACAGCCAGCAGCGAACTGATCAAGAGTGCTGAAGTGCGCATGCCCGCAAAGTGGGAGAGCTGGCCGCAGCAAATAACATATATAAACCGAACCGTCGAGCGCCAGTAGAACACCGGACTTCGACCGAATCCCCAATCATTCTTAACCGTTTCTTATTTCTGCTGTGGCTTGTTGGCGACCAGAACGGTTCTGATTATTAGTTCTGCTGTGGCTTGTTGGCGACCAGAACCGTCCCGTTTATTATTTCTGCTGTGGCTTGTTGGCGACCAGAACCGTCCTGATTATTAGTTCTGCTGTGGCTTGTTGGCGACCAGAACCGTCCCGTTTATTATTTCTGCTGTGGCTTGTTGGCGACCAGAACCGTCCCGTTTATTATTTCTGCTGTGGCTTGTTGGCGACCAGAACCGTCCTGATTATTAATTCTGCTGTGGCTTGCAGGCGACCGGAATTATCCAGAACCGTTCCGTCTATTTATGTTTTATCTGTATTGTCTATTAATTATTTATTTATTAGTTATTAGAATAAATTAATCTTATTACACATTAGTTAATAATTCTCTATGATTCAATAGAGTGGCGCCCGAGTATCCCCGAATATCCCCGAGTAACCCCACACAACCAATACTAACATCTAACGTTACACCAAAAATACCCTGACTTCTCTGGCCAGCTATAACCCGTGGCAAACAACGTTACAGAGTTTAACTGTAAAAATATATGGGAATATTTGAAATTATATTTAATTACTGATGTATTATTATTAACAGACGTTTTTGAAAATTTTCGTAAAGTTTGTCACCAAATTTATGAGCTGGATCCCTGTCACTATTATACAGCACCGGGTTTATCTTGGGATGCAATGTTAAAATATACAGAAATCAAAATTGAACTTTTAACGGATATTAATATGTTTACATTTATAAAAAGAGGTATCAGAGGGAGGGTATAACACAATATTCACATCGACATTCAGTTGCAAATAATAAATATATGGACAGTTATGACGCATCTAAGACGAGTAGTTATTTAATGTATTTAGATGCAAATAATCTTTATGGTTGGGCCATGTCACAACAACTTCCTTACGGGGAATTTAAAGGGGTCGATGATATAAATGCAATCAACGTTCAAGCAATTCCTAAGAGTTTACATGACAATCATAATGATCTCCCATTCTGTTCTGAAAATAAGATTGGTCCACAATCAAAATGCAAAAAATTTATATCCGATTTTACGAACAAAGAAAAATATATAATTCATTATAAAAATTTGCAGCAATGTTTGAAACATGGATTAAAATTAACCAAAATTCATCGAATATTACAGTTCAAACAATCATGCTGGTTGAAGAATTATATTGACCTTAATACGCATCATCGAACATTATCAACAAACACATTTGAATTTTTTTTTTCAAATTATTGAATAATTCAATTTATGGCAAAACCATGGAGAATGTTGATAAACGGAAGAATGTCAAATTGGTTACAGAATGGGAGAATCGTGGACGTCGACTAGGTGCTCGTTACACCTGACATGACTGCCATACAATTAAATTGTGTACGCGTGGTTTATAATAAACCAATTTATATTGGATTTGCTGTATTGGAATTGTCGAAATCGTTAATGTATAATTTCCATTACGATTATATGAAACCAAAATTTGATAAATGTCTTCTTTTAAACTACATGGATACAGATTCGTTTATTTATACAATAGCAACTGATAACTTTTATAATGATATAAAGGTGGATATCGATACCCATTTTGATACCTCAGATTATGCATTAGATAATCCTTATAATATTCCTTTGAAAAATAAAAAAGATGTTGGTTTAATGAAAGATGAAAACAATGGTCGTTTAATTAGGGAATTTGTTGGTTTAAGATCAAAAATGTATTCGATAGATTCAATTGATAATGGCACAATTAAGAAAGCTAAGGGTGTTAAAAAGACCATTGTAGATGGACTAAGTGTAGACGATTATAGGGACTGTTTATATAAAAAGAAAATATTTTATAGTTCAATGTTAATTTTTAGATCTAAATTACATAATATTTATACACAAAATTTAACTAAAATCACACTTAGTTATTCGGATGATGAGAGATATGTGAAAGATGATGGAATAACAACGTTAACATGGGGCTATTGGAGAATAGACTCAATTCTCTAAAAGAAAAAAAAGATAATTATCTATTTTGTAGAAATTGTATTTGTTTTAAATATGTAGTGTGTCAGATAAGATAATTTAAGATCATAATGTAAATTAACAAATTTATTTATATATTGTAATACAAAAAAAAATTACAAGCAATCTAATAAAGAAAAAAGATCATCATTATTACAGTTGTTATTATTGTTCATGATTAATTGACAACCATAACAATAGATTTTATATGGATGGTTATGTACGACGTTTTGATTGAATCTGTTGTCCATTCCGTACTCCAAGCAAAGAACTAGATTTCTTAGGTCACAATCACCTTTATAAAATTTTGGTAGTTTCGTCCAAATATTTGTTACATGTAGAACATTCATCTTCATTAAATTCAGTTTTACCATGTTTCTGATTAATGCAACTGCATTTTCTCCATCAAGAGCACTTTGTAATACAACTTCACTTTGTGACATTATTAATTAATTTTATTAAGTTGTCTAAACGACCTAATCGTAAATTTATATAAAAACAATGACATGTATCCGGTCCGTCTCTTGTCTGTTCATTTGACCATGGACAGTCTGTATAATGTTGACCATATATATTTTCAATCACTGTCATCCGTTGGTACGGTTCAACGGATTTTAATAGTTTTTGAATTGAATGTTTATAAACAATGTGAACGTCTTGTCTCAAAATTAACGTTTTAGCATTATTAATGATCACTTCACTGTTAAACATTTCACCATGGAATACTTTCTCAAAATAATGTATTTCACACTAGTTTTTCAATTTATATATCATTGTATACTGTATATACTGTATATATACTGTATATATTGTATACTTATGAATATCTTTAATGTCAATCCAACTATTGTGGTTTTCATCGAAGCCCAACCACTTCACATATAATTTTGCTCCTTTACGACGTAGAACTTTCTCAATCAAATAAATACTAGGATAACGAGTTTTCTGCAATTCTAATTCGTAGAAAGATCCACTGATTGGTTGACCATTCAAATCTTCCAAAATATATGTCACAGGATGAGTTATATTGACTTTAACGATTTTAAATAATTCTGTTGACCAGTTTGGTGTATAACCTTTTTCAAATAGATGTTTCATTTTACTAATGCGAACAATATCGTTTTTCTTAAATTTAGAACCGGTAAATATTTTCAAATAATTATAAGACGAATCAAGTACATAGTCTTCGTTTGTTTTGCTTACATCTTTGGGTTTCATGTGAATGGTTCTATGTACTGTATTATTGTATTCATTAGTGACGTCATCAAGATTATCGATCCAATTATATGATGCATTGAATGCAAACATCCTGTATAATTTATTTTTTAAAGTTCTAATCACCCTTTCTGCAATTGAAGATTTTTTCACACTATACGTATTATAATCGTTAATTTTATACTTTTTCATTAAAGTGTTAAATTGCTTATTGAAAAGTTCTTTTCCTTGGTCAGTTTGAAGATGTCTTGGATGACGCTTTTGTTTTTTTTTTGGTGGAGGGGAAATGCGTTAAGCACCTCTCACGTATGGTTCTACCCACGTGAGAGAGTGTAGGATTCTGAGTCCATCTGGACCCCATACCCACTAAAACCCTTCCTTTTTCCCGGGTGCGAGTCCGTGACCCTTATTTCCCTCATCTGGACAGTGCGGCGTCTCTTGGAGTGTGACGCCGCATGGACCGGTTGGTCTACCTGTGAAATAAATAGAACACAGTTAGTCTCATGTATGGATGGACAAGTGGTACCTGTTAGTCCTGGAGGAGTGCCATATTTGGCCTCTCCACGCGCCAACGTCCTTCCTCATCATAGTCGAGAGCCTCTCGGACAAGACGATTGGGATGGTCGGAAAGTGTCTAGAGCGCCTTAGTGGCAGTCGAATGGAGATACTCCTTCACAGCCGGCATCTCTGCGTCTCTGTGTAGTTGTGTGTTTCTAACAAACTATGGTGCATTAAAAGCCGACCGGAGGAATTTGTTCTGAAGTATTTGAAATCGGTGGATGGAAGACTTGTGAGTGCGACCCCACGCCAGCGAGCCATACGTGAACGTGGGTCTAACGATAGATTTGTACAAGTGAAGCTTGTTTTTGATGGTTAACTTGCTACGCTGGCCAGTTAACGGATAGAGTTGGGAAATGACATGTTTAGAACGATTTTTTGCGTATCGGATGTGGCTCTTGAAGGTTAGTCGTTTGTCAAAAACGACACCTAGATATTTTGCTTCCGGCTTCCATTGTATAGGTCGGTCATACATATGGACAAAGTCGTGTGGTTGTACTGAGTTACGGGTGATAAGAAGTACCGTGCTTTTGTCGGGGTTGGCCTCAATCCGCCAGAGGCGCAACCAAGATTCTATGTTATCCACTGCTGTTTGCAGTTTGGACGTGACCTGATATGGATGTTTAGCTCTAGCAATGATGGCCGTATCATCAGCGTAAATGGCGAGCTGAGTAGCTGGGTCTGGGACTTTTGGAATGTCGGCCGTGAAAATGTTGTATAGAAGCAGTGAAAGAACAGAACCCTGGGGACTCCTGCTTCTATGGGATGGACTTCCGAAAGGTGATTGTGAATTTTTGCTCTGAATGTTCTGCTTGAAAGAAAAGAATGGATGAGGTGCACCATGGCTGAGGGAATGCCTGACTGATCTAATTTATAAATCAGACCATTGTGCCAGACTGAGTCGAACGCCTTGGAGATGTCTAGAAAGACGACGGAAGCATATTCGGTGAGACGGAGCAGTTGATGAACAGTAGAGTGTTGGGACCTATAACCGAACTGTTCATCTGGAATGATTTGTTTGTCAGAGACTATTTCTGACAAACGAACGTGTATAAGTTTTTCGATTATTTTTCCGACGTTGGATAATAAGCTAATTGGCCGGTAGTTCTGAGGGAACTTTCGGTCCTTGCTGGGCTTGGGGAGAAAGATCACATTCGCGGTTTTCCACCGTGATGGGAAGTGGTGTAGCCTGAAGACTGCATTGGAGATACCCGCCAAGGCAGCAATTGCCTTTGGCGGTATGCATTTGAGGGCTCGATTGGTAATGTGATCTGGACCTGGGGATTTCTTAACGCGAAGTGCGCTAATTAATCGGCGGATTTCGTCTGTTGTGGTGGGACGAATGACAGAGTTGTCGGACTTCCGGAGTATCTCCTTGACCTTATTGTCTATCGTTTCGACGTGTTCCACGTCGACGTCCTTCCAGTTGGGCCTGCATTGCAGTTCCAAGCTTTCAGCGAACGCCTCTGCTTTCTCGTCGTCCTGATAGACAATGCCGTTGCGAGCATGAATCATTGGTATTGGTTTGTTTTCTCTGCGAAGAATTTTTGACATTTTCCAAAGAGAATTGTCCGCGGGTTCGAGTGAAGAGATCCTGGCATCCCATTCCGCATTCCGTAGATCTAATAGCGAGTTCCGAACTTCGCTGGAGAGCCTATTGGCTTGAATTCTGTTCGCTGGGTTGCCGGATCTATGAAACCGTCTTCTGGCACGATTCTTTTCGCGAATGAGATTGGTTATTTCGACAGGTAATCTCCACCGCTGCCTGTTTTTTGAAATTTCCCGAGTGGATGCATTCAACGCTTCAGTGACTTTGATTTCAAAATTACTGACTTAGTTTTCTAAATCTTCCGCGGAATTTATTAGTGTCATTGGTCCAAAGTGTGTGTGCAGGTGTTGGTTGAATTTACTCCAGTCAGTGGAACGGCTAGTGACTCTATCATAAAGTGGATTGTTTGCTTCGTTCCCGATATGCATTAAAACGGAGCAGTGATCCGAACTGAGTTCATATACCACAGTGAGATCAATTTGGAAACTTACGTTGTTTAGAATTACTATGTCGAGAATTTCGGGAACTCCAGTCGCGGCATGATAGTATGTTGGCTCAGAAGGAGCTAGAACTTGATAATTTTTGTCAAACGCGTGTTGGATCAGTATTCGCCCGTTTCTATTGTTTCGCCTGCTGAACCAAAGTGTGTTTTTGGCGTTAAAGTCTCCTGTGGCAATGACCGACGCTCCTAGTTGAAGAATGTTGTCGAAATCAGAAGTTTCTATAACCGCTAAAGGCGGATTATAGCACGCGGCCACGACTAGTGGACCATTAGCCGTGGTAATTGTGACGGCTGTAGCCTCAACGCTACAACATTCCGGTGTCATTACGACGGAGTGAACGATATCATGGCGCACATATATGGCTGTTCCTCCAGGACCAGCTTGTCGGTCGTTGCGACGTAGCAGGTAAGCCTGTATATTGGTGTCTCTTACGCTGCCATCAAGGAATGTCTCACATACCATGATGAGATGGAGTTGGTGACATCTGGCAAAATCAGCCAGTTCGTCACGGGCAGATCTAAGGCCCCTGGTGTTCCAATACGCCGTTCGCATCGACCTAATGTTATTGGTACCGTTGTCCATTACATTTTGTTGTTTAGATAGTTAGGAAGACGACTAAGAATTTTAGCCGCAGCGTCCTGGCAAGTAGTGGCGCCACTGAGTGCAGACAGCATGTCGATTATCATGCTAGCTACATCAGTCGGTGGAACTGACTTCTTAGCAGGTCCTTGGCTGGGAGGCGTCTGTCTCTGCTTGGCGGCCGGTTTATGACTGACCGCTTTGCTGTAAGACTGGGTGGTGAGGGAAGGCGGCGTAGAAGGCGCTGGCCTGGTAGAGGTGGATGTGGCAATTTTAATGGTAGTCGCCTTCCTGGTGACGGGTTTGTCCGAGACTTTCCGACGGTTTGTCGGAAACCTCGGACAACCGCGGAAATTGGCGGTGTGTGGACCATCACAGTTGGCACACTTCGCCGGAGACTTTGCACTTTTGGTGCAGGTGCTTGTGGCGTGGGACTCAGCACATTTAACGCACCGATGGTCAGCATGGCAGTTCCTTTGGCTGTGGTGAAACTTCTGACACCGGTGACATTGAAAAGGTTGACTCCGCTTTTTCGGCGGCTCAACCTTCACTATCAACCCGCAGACGGTTCGGAGGTTCCAAATCTCCTTATCGCTGCGCGGCACCTCAACCAGCATCAGCGGCATAGCTCGCTTGCTGCACTCTCTAGCATTCTGCTGACCTTGATTGCGTGGAAACCTTGCGCCAGGAGGTCGTGAGCGACCTCCGTCTGCGTGATTTCCACGGGGACGGTTCTCAGTACCACTTTCAATGTTAAGTCTGCTGGCAGACTGAACGAGTGATACTGGTCTCTCTGTGAATCGAGCATCTTCGTCAATGCACGAAAGTCCTCGATTGTCGCAGGCTGGATGCGAATGCCGTCCGCGCACTGCGACGCCTTTGTGATAGCAATCACTGGGTCGTGACACTTCATGGCATTTGAGATGCCGATCCACTTTGAGGCATCCCTCAAAATAATTGGAGGGATGCGGGGTTTGGGCGGTGCCGGAAGGGCCTGTGACGCCTGTGACGTCGTCGCAACGTCGGGCGGCGTGACGGGAGGCGTCTCGACGAGAGGCGTCGGTGACGCGGTTTGTTGGACCTGAGGGGTCCAATTTTTAATTGGGGCCTGCAGAGTGTTTAGAAATCGCACCCCCAGAAAATATATAAGGGCACAGCACAGAAATAGATCGGTCAGTAGGAGCGCAAGTTCCAAACGATTGACATCAGCGAACAAAAATTCCTCAAGTCATTGGGATTTACTGTGCTATGAATTACGAAATTTTGAAAGTGAACGAAAGAGCAGCTTTCGATGAGTCCATTACTTATGCTGAGAGGCGCATACATCAACCCTACGCCTCCACATCGTTTAATAACAATGATGAAATCAGAATTCCTATCCAACAGCAAGATTTATATTCTTTGCCATGGTTAAGTGATTTGTATATAGAAGGCAAGCGAACAGCAAGTCCGAAAGAAGCACCAGTAGAAGGGCAAACATATTATCTAAACTTTACCAATAATGGACTACTCTTTCTGTTCGATGAAATAAGGTACGAGATTGCTGGCAAAGTAATTGATCGAATCAAGAATCCTGGTATGGCTACAGTTATGAAAGGACTTGCTACATACAATAAAACTCAAAGCACTGCTCTACAGAATGCAGGATGGTTTCCTTTTGAAGAATCAACAATTGCTGACAAGACATCCGGGCTCTTCATTCCGTTGCGAATGTTCCTAGGATTCTGCGAAGACTTTCGAAAGATCATTTTGAACGTTAAACAAGAGTTGGTGTTGCTGCGCAGTAACACGAATAATAATGCTATACTGTATGATGATACGAAAACTATTGCAAAAGTTGACATATACAAAATATACTGGAGGATGCCTCATATATCTGTATCGACTGCCGAACGAATAGCTTTATTGGATACTTTGAAGAAGGATAGAGAGCTCGATGTGCCCTTTAGAAGTAGAGAATTTTATGAATATCCTCTGTTGCCGCGAACACAGAGACATATGTGGCCAATAAAGACAACAATGGAGAGACCCCAGTATATATTTTTTGGTTTACAAACTGACAGGAAGAATCAAGTCAAAAAGAACTGCAGTCAATTTGATCATTGTAATCTAACCAATATAAAGGTGTATGATAACTTGAATTTGGACTTTGAAAACAACCAATACGCAGTCCTATATGAAATGTACACCAAGTTCCAAGAGTCATTTTTGGTAAAAGATAGAGAGCCAATATTTACACCGGATGAGTTCAAGAAATTCGCTCCCATAGCAATTATTGATTGTTCCAAGCAGAATGAGCAGGTTAAAAGGAGTCCTGTTGACATACGGATAGAGTTTGGGACCAGCCAGAATATACCGGACAAAACTACAGCCTACTGTTTAATAATACATGATAGAATCGCCAAGTATGTTCCATCTAGATTGGTATGAATTGTATGAAGTTTTAAATAAACACACTAAAGTTAACAATGATGTTGTTTTATATCTCTGAAATTGAGTACAACAAAGTCAGGGTTTCTTGGTAATCAGTAAGCTTTGTTGAAGGCCATGCTGCAGACTCTGGACCACTTGACCACCCCAGTTGCGCCGTCTCTCCTTTAACAATATTTTCAAGTATCCAGTTTAGAATTGTCATATGTCTACTGTTGGTAACTGTACGAAACTTGTAATTCAAATGCTTCTCGCCAATGGCTACAATGAAGCACTTCAATGCTTTAAAGTTGGCCAAATATGCAGCGTGGCAGATCATCTTATCAATACATGGATCGATTTTTTGGTAATTCTCTGAAATTCTTTTCACAGGATAGAAAACACGAGAAATACCTCGTATATTGAAATTTGATAGTAGATTGAAAATGAAAGTCTTGTACGGAAGTCCACCTTCTAAGTTGTGCTTTTTCACAAGCTTCTCAAACAATTCAATGTTCAACCATTCTTCATTGCACATACTAACCTCTGCAGTAACATATTTATCCATTTTAGTAGTATAGGAGGGCTGGTTCCATGCCACAAGTTCACCTTTTCGCCACCGCCGCCATGGTGGCGCTCGCATCGCTTTTCCTATCCCCTAGTTCAGCTTTTCACCGCTGCACGCCAGGTGGTGCTCGTGTCGCCCCCTAACCCCACCCTTACGTCAATCACTACTGCCAACTCCTGTCACCACCGATGGCGCTGTTGGTGGGAAATATGAAAAACTATATGTAGCCTCTTGCACACGCGGCAAATTCAAAATTGGGTAATGTTAGCCCCCTATATATGCCCCCCTCCATCAGACGATGACGCTAGTGCCGTTGCTTTGTGATGACGTCACCGTGGCTAATTTTTGGCCGCTTTCTCATCCCCTCTTCTTCCCTCTCCTTTTCCCCTCCTACCCCTTCCCTTTCTGTCCCCCAAGGAAATTTTGATGAATCATACATGATGAGTCATGGTTTTGTTTTCCATCCCCTCCTATTTCTCCCCCTTTCTTCGCACTATTCACTTTCAAGGCCATTGATGAATCATACATGATGAGTCATGATTTTTATATAGCCCCTCCTATTTCCTCTCCCTTGCTTCGCACTAGGCATTTTCAAGGCCATTGATGAATCATACAAGATGAGTCATGCATTTTTGGATACAATATTTTTGTATAAATAGTGGAATATTGGGGTGCTTTGAATCAGTATTGTTTAACGCCTCAATTTGTTTTCACAACGGTTTAATTGCAAATTAAATAATGGATGCACTATCGCTTTTAAATAATTGTTCAAATTCATTTAAAAAAGTGGGTGATTTGGAACCAGGAATAAAATATTACATCCAATCATTCCGAGTAATTAACACAAAATATGGTGATGCGATTTTGGCAACGTTAAAATCATTCGATAGTGAAGTGATTCTACCCAAACGATTTTTACCGTTAATTTTCAAAATTGATGAATTAAATAAAAATTTCGAAGCTGCTAATCAATATATGGTTACATCAGAAACAACAGTTAGCTATGTACCCATAACATTTGGTCAAGATTGAGATCAATTTTTATTTATATAAATTTATTGTATAATACCTTATGATATGAAAAAATACATTTTTTATATTATGATTATAATTTTTTTAAGAATTGTATAATCTGAATAAATTGTCTTCTAAATTATCACAGTATTTTATTATTATTCTAAAAAAAATCTCATCCAAATGATAAACAATTATTGTCAAAAGGGATGTATCAACAAAAAAGAATAATCAGATGATCTTGAACTATTAATAGCTATCATGAATCAACTGTTTATTGCAAAATTAATGAATTAAGGATCTCAACAAAAGTATAACAATTGTTATCTGTAGGGATATATTAATGGTGATCTTGAACTATTAATTGTGTTTTTTTAATATATAGGGTATCAACTTTTTTTCGGAAATGCGCTCTGAATTCGACTTCTTTAAATTATTATCTTTATCAATAATATAATTACGAGTATTGAAGAACGGTTTTATCGTAGGGGGTGAGGGGATTATATTGTAAATCTTATATTTATTATTATTATTATTATTATTATTATTATTATGATTATTATTATTATTATTATTATTATGAATAAAACAACTTTTATTATATATATATATATATATATATATATATATATATATATATACCAAAAAATTTATTTTTGCTAAATTATTATTATACAACTCCTTGATAAAAATTGTTGTTATTGTTGTTGTTGTTGTTGTTGGTTGTTGTCGACTTGATTATCATCTGACATGTCATAATCAATTTCGTTTTCCATTTTGTAAGCTTCAAATTTTATAGATTCAGGTAACAAAATTTCATTCATCCATTTTTCTTCTAATTTTAATAAGTCTTGATATGGATACAATGATTTGAAACATTTTGCTAAATCTAGCAGTTCGATTACAGTTAGCTGTTTTAACGTATCATTAAGCAAATAATATAAAGACATGTTGATAGTCTCAACTTCTATGAAACACTAAATTTGATTTTATCGGTTTTCATGTAACCAATTCTTTATTGCATGAACATAATTGATTGCACAATAGTCAACATGACCACAATTATACATATGATTATGACTCACATATTCTTTTGTTAATTGTCGTAAATTTGGAGCTGCAACCAAATCTGTGATTACAATGTTGCTGGGTAAAAACTGAGATAGAAATTTCTTTTTGTCCAATCCCTTCACAAAAACCATTTTAACATTTTTTAAGTGTTGTTGTAGCACAAATGTTAAATTTTCATATGGTTGAGGATCAATTTTATTGTTGGGTACAGAGTACCATTGAAGACCATGAAGGTTTCTTGTAACCCAATTTATTTGTCTTTGGGCACTTTCTGATAAATGTTCCAATTCAATTGGAAAATTAAATAAAAGATGAATTCTACAACAACATTCATTTGGTTTTATAATTGCCAATTCTTTACATACAAAATTCTTATTAATTTGAAAACCTTGCACATCAATAATTGCTTCGTCGGCCATCGTGTCTGATAAACAACTAAATGCGCTTTGAGATTTACATTCATCTTATACTACCAGTAAGTGAATTATATTTGACAATTCGATCATGTAATATCAAACAATAGGCACTTGTACTGGCTGGTATATTATTATATGATTCAAATTCTATACGAATATCTACTGTTCCTGTATTTAGTAATTCATTTTGCCTTGAACAATCAATTACTACTATTGGTGTATATTTTAAAAATTGAGATGGCGTTAACATTGGTTCGTTATGTCGTTCATAATACGATTCTTTGAAATGAGCATACATCTCATAAATGCGGCATATTGATTTTTACCAAAATTTAAATTTAAATTATTATACGGATATTGTTCAGAGTTTAAAAACAATTTAACATTGTTCAAATTACAATGATCAAATAGGCTAGCATTTTTATCAGCCTTATTTTTACGACTTGTTTGTAATCTAAAAATTATGTAACGTGGTTTCTCTAGTTGAGATGTACTTTTTACACTCCAGGAATTTTTAGTTGTTTGAGGTACTAGAGGTAGTTCTTGCAATTCCCGCGTTCTGTAAGACATGTCCAGCTCGGTTCCACGTTCGACATATTTCAATAAATTAAGTCGCTCTGTATCATCGACTGATATATGTGGTACGTTCCAAACAAGTTTTGTTATTATTACTTTCATAAGCTCATCTGCTGTGGTGTTAATAATACTATTTTCATCTGAATTTGAACGAATAAGAATCAATTCTTGTTTAACGTTGAGAATAATTTTTTTAAAATCTTCACAGAATCCCATTAACATACTTAGCGGAACACAAACATTAAAATTTCCATCCTCATTTGATACTGAATACGTACAATCACTACCAAAAGACCAACCAGCGTTTTGTAGTTTGAAACTTTCGTTTATATTAAATGATGCATAGCCTTTCAAAGTGGTGGCAATACCCGGATTACGTACACGGTCAATTACTTTCCCACCAATTTCATAGCGTAATTCTTCAAATAAATGACCAACGAAATTATTGACAAATTTTGCAGTTGCAGATTTTGCATTATCAGCTGATTTAACCAGTTTTCCTTCTATATAGATGTAACTGGATGAAGGCAGTGTATAAACATCAGTTTGTTGAATTGGAATTCTAATTTCATCGTTGTTTTCAAATGATGTCGTAGCATATGGTAAATGAGGATGTTTTTCAATTCTGACTAATGAATTATCAACTCGAATTCTCTCACCCACATTTAAAATATTCATTTTTATTTAAGCCGTAAGCCAATTGATCTTAAATAGACAATATTGTCAGGTGTCAACTGCTTGACAGTCTGATTATAATTGATATTACTATAAGTAGTGATGAGCAAAGCAAGACCAAGACCAAGACTCGGACAGTCTTGGTCTTGGTCTCGGTATTGCTTATTCAGTCTTGGTCTTGGTCTTGCTCAAATACGTCTGGTCTTGGTCTTGGTCCTGGTCTTGCGTCTTAAGTCTTGCTGATTTCAGCTACTTAATTTCTTTTTTTTACATACTCCAGAAATATCGTCTTTAACATCGATGAAATCAAAAAACTCACTAAATTGTCCTCGAACTGCTCTTGAGAATGATCTACTTTTAATATTTTTTCACTCATTTTATAATTTTTTCGTTTGGTTAAAAAATGAACTGCACTTATTCGAACCGAGCTTGTTATGACTTGTCAAGAGAATGATCTCTCTAGTTGTGAGATCTATGAAAACTCCAAAACCTACCATTCCTCCAACGCATAAATTGACCTTTTAGCGAAAAAAAAAGTACTTGAGAGAATTGAAAATATAGAAGGAAAATTAGTTTTCTCTAAACTTTAACCATGTGTTGTCCAAATATTAGGACAAAACACGTACAACAGCAACATTCTTGAAGATCCTTTTTTTTTCAAACAGTGGTAAAGTTTCTTTTTTATACTTAATGTTAAAATCTAGTAAAGCAAACTGGCGATTCGAAATGCCAACAATATTTTGTTCCGAGAAAAGCATATGTTGACACTGTTACAAATATTTTATCTCATATAGGCACTGTAAGTAAGAATTTTTGGTTGAGTCTTGCGTATTTGGTCTTGTTCTTGCATAGTCGGTCTTGGTATTGGTCTTGTTCTCGTCCATTCAGTCTTGGTCTTGGTCTTGCTAGTCTAAGGATAGTCTTGGTCTTGGTCTTGGTATTGCTTTTTTCGCAAGACCAAGACCAAGACTGCAAGACCAAGACGAATTTTGCTCATCACTAACTATAAGATGTATTGATTCTTATTGTTTTACTGTTATTATATTTAATAACCATTTTCGAAGAGCTGTTTTAAATGCAACCTTATCGTTACGGTTTCCTCTCTAAAATTAATTATCTCACCATCTTGATCAATTATTTTAAGTGTTATGTAATTTATGACATGCGTATTAATTGGTAAGTATATAACTTTTTGAGGTCTCTCAATAATTTTGAATCCAGGTGGTGAATCAGGAAAAAATTCATGAATAGTGTGCCCCAACTGATTATTAGAATACGTTCCTGTCGTTATATTGCATTCAATTTTAATTGCATTTACTTTCAAAATATTTACAGGCTTCTTAGATACGTGCATAATAGTTGGTATTAAGTTTATATGCTCAAAACCTAATAGATCAGCAATTGTATTTGATCGATTAAAATCAATTTGATGTGAACATTTAATATGACATTGTAATGTATTTGAATTTGCATACAAACTTAGCGAACAATTAAAAGTTGGATTTAAAACATTTTGTTTTGAAATTTCTTTTTTTAAATATTTTGCAATATCTGTGAGTTCATATGCACCTGTTGGAATAGTAATCTCTATACCACCTATGTAAAATTTATTATTTTTCTTATCAATATTCGGAATTGCGTTGAAAGTTTCAAAATTAATTAATCCTAAAACATACTCGTATCCATCATCACGTAAATCGATAGGAGGATAATAGTCTGCTGATAAAACAGAAGAATTTCCACTTAATATAAACGGCCGCATTGTATTACAAACAAGGATTTAATGAAGATAGTAGATACGTATACCGTGAAAAGTTAGTGTCAGGACGCGATTAGGCACACAGGTGTTTTAATGACTATGAGAATATACATACAAACAGGAAACTTATCTTCAATACAAAATTATGCAAATTACTCATTTTTCTTTAACGAAATAATAATAACTGTCAAAATATTTTATTATTCGTGGTGGTGGCTTCAAATTTCCAAATGAATCAAAATAATCAATAATATTTTTTTTCTTCCAATATGCTGTCCAGTGTGTACCTTCACCTTTACTACTACCCAAATTGATTCTTCCACATTCGACATTTTCCATTTTACGCGGTAATTGATCTTGCATAAACACTCCACGAAAATTTGGAATTTGAAGTTTGTTGATAGCATAATTATATAAATCGATATTTGTCAATGCACGATGCGGTAATTTTATTGGAAGTTTTTTTTTGGATGAATACGATTGTAAATACAATCCAAGGCCTCTCTTAAATGGCTTCAAATATAAACCTTTACCCATTGCGATAGATTCCATGTGTCGATTATGTCGTTCACTTTCTTTTAATTCTTGTTGTGCTGATCTAGCTTTATTAACGGCGCTTGCAATTTGAGATGCGCCGCCGGCTAAAGCACCAAGCGCACTTAATCCGGCAAATATGGGTATTAACGATGAAATCCCACCAGTTTTCGGTACAGGAATAATTCTTGATTTTGATTTAATTTTCTTAATCCCTTTAAGTGCATCCATAGCAATATTGGCAGCTGTATTTAAATCGTTAGTTTTATTTTTTTTAATTGCTGCTCGAGCTTTACGAAACGCCGATTGTAAATTAACCGCTTTAGATCGTCTCCTTCTTGTTCTTTTTTTAATTCCCATGCCTAATTGTCTTTTAACTTTCATTATACCAGTAACACCTAATGCAGCTACTTTTTCACCAAAACTTGAATTTTTAGCTGTTATACGTTCTTTTGCTAGCTCCGCTAATTTTTTATTAGCTTGATGTCGATTTTCGAGATCTTTATATTGAGAGTATGCAATATCGTGTTCTTTACACGCTTCGTCTAGGGGATTGATTCCTTTATCTCCTCGTTCTAATCGTGTATTTAATTTTGTGCCTGGTCCACAATAATTGTACGTAGGAATATGAAGTTCAAATGGAAGTTTATCAATAAGCGTGTTGATTAAACCACGTCCTTTTTGTTTGAAGGGTGGTGGTTGATTAGCAGTCACTATCATAATAAACGTCTTTATATAGCTGAATCTTTTAAATAAATGCGTAGATTATAGTAGTTCAAGGTTTATATATATATAAATGAGTAACAGCAATTGATCAGTTAATAATTGAAATGCGTTTAATAAAGCATCACTGTAGTCTTCCAATCCGCAATCTTGATAATATAGTAAGACAAAAACAATTATTTCGGAGACATGGCAAGTTATTACCATCCACAATTAGATGTATTATTTGCGGTCCGTCAAATTGTGGGAAAACAAACGTTATGATAAGTTTATTGGAAGACTTAAATGGTCTTCGATTTGAAAATGTTCATCTATACAGTAAATCACTTTATCAACCAAAATATGAATATTTGCGAAACTTGTTGAAACCACTTAAGGGAATTGGCTATCATGAATTTGATAATAATCAAGAAATTATGGATCCCTCAAATGCGAAAGTTAATTCTATATTCGTATTTGATGATGTAATAACGAGTGCGCAGACAATTATACAAAATTATTTTAGCATGGGAAGACATAAATGTGTTGATTGTTTCTATCTCTGTCAAACATATGCTCACATACCTAAACACCTCATCCGTGACAATGCAAATATGATAATTGTTTTCCAACAAGACGATATGAATTTAAAACATATATATATATATATATAACGATCATGTCAATACAGATATGTTATATAATAGTTTTTGTGAAATGTGTTCATTATGCTGGCGTGATAAATATAGCTTTCTTGTTATATGTAAGGATTTCGATATCGATAACGGTCGATACAGAAGAGGATTTGATCAATATATACAGCAGTAACATGAAACTAACAGCAGTAACAGGAAACCAACAGCAGTGACAGGAAACTAACAGCACAGGAACCGCTTGAAAACTCTTTATTTATCTGTTTGCAGTTCTGAATAAAATGCTGATGTGACAAACGACCAATATAGAAAATGATCAATAAATACAACTGTAACAGAATACTAACGGTTATTTTAGAACAGGAACCGGTTGAACACGGTTGATCTGTCTGTTTGCAGTTATGAATAAAGAAATTACTAAACGGTTAATTAAAACAAGAGCAAATGTAAAAGCCAAATTAGATGCGTTAAAATCGAATGAATTGGAAACTGAAGAACGATTAGTTAAACATTCGACTGCCAAAAACAAACGATGGATACAGTCGCCACGTTTATCTAGGAAATCAGTTTCTACAGTAGAAAATTCAACATCACCAGGTCGACCTTCATTTGACTTTTTTACGTCATCACCTAACGTTCCAAAATCATCACGTTTACCTAGGAGATCATTTCCTCCAGTAGAAACTTCATCATCATCACTAGGGCCACCTTCACTTGATTTATTTCTACCTAATGACTCCCCACAGCCAACACCAATGGACGCTACATTTCAATATACATCGTTATCGCCGCAAGATGATGAGGATTTTGATGAAGTGAATCAAACATTACTTAATGAAATTCCTGAAAACACCATTACAGCATATTTAGAACAATTCGATGAATTACCAAGAATTTATGTTAATTGTTACATAAAAGATACGAAAAATTATTATGATCACACTTATCTTAGACATGATATGACAACAGATAAAATTTTTTTTGGGGATTCTGAACTAAAGTTCATTGGTCCTGATATTCAAGTAAAGGATCAATTATTTAAAGGTACACCTGGTTTTTATGAGCTTGTTTTTAAGAGCTATCCATCAAGAAAAACTTACACTAAAGAGGATTTAAGAGATTTTGGCTTAATAGTAATATTAACAAATGCTCACAGAAGACATTTTCTACCTGATCAACAAATTGCAGGAAATAAAAGTAATAAATATAAATTTATTATTAAACCTATTTTAAAACTGTTAGAGAAAGAAGAACAAGACAAACAAAAAAAGCGAGAGAAAGAATTACGACTTGGAGGAGGATTATCAAATATATATTCAACAGCACCAATACAATATGTTTATTTCGATGATCCCAATGAGTTGGTGGATCGATTAAAATTATTATTAGCTTCAAGTGCAAGTGGTAATAATGCACATTTAAATGAAATTAATAGCATAATTGAGGAATTGCGAGAACGAGATTTAATAGAATAAATACAACTGCTATTTATAATAATTATCAGTTACGTCATGAGTGTTAATAAGTTTGGACGGCACATACATGCCGATTTGATAACTAAAGACGACACTGAAAAATTGATTATTTCATATAATCAGGACTTTATAACCGAAGATGATGCCAAAAAATTAATTACTTCAGCCAATAAAGATCTTATAACTGAAAATGATGCTAGAGATTTAATTACTTCAGCTAATAAAGATCTTTTAACCAAAACTTCTTTCAACAATTGTTTCACTGAATGGACATCTTCGCATAAATATTGATGGAGAATGGACTGGGTCTCAATATGTGTTGATGAACGGAAGAGACAGCTATCGTTTACCACCACCTGTAAGCGGCATAGTGGCTCATATAACATCAACAGTACCAAATTTAGAAATAAGTGTGAACTCAAACAAACGAATTCTAATTTTAGACTTAGTTGACGAACGATTAGTTGCTGGCGATATAATAAAAAATTTCCCTAGATCTGGTAGTGTACCAAATCCAACAATAAGCATTGAAATTATTATTAACTATAAAATACAGATACGTGTGTGATATAAAAAGAGCTGTGGTTAATGAACTGCCAAGTCAGCAAGAAAGAACTTTAGACGTCGTCGTGTAATAATTAAAGGGCTACACGATTTATACCAAGCGGACTTGGTTGAAATGTTACCGTATGCAAAACAAAATGCTGGTTATAAATATATTTTAGTTGTTATAAATGCATTTAGCAAATATATTTGGACATTTCCGGTAAAAACAAAGTCAGCAAAAGAAATTGTTAATGCAATGAGAATAATTCTAAAGAAACCTAATATACCCAAGAACCTTCAAACTGATTTGGGAAAAGAATTTTACAATAAAGAATTTTCACATTTAATTAAACAATTGGGAATAAATCATTATTCAACATTCAGCAATAAAAAAGCATCAATTGTTGAACGTGCAAATCGAACATTAAAATCATTAATGTGGAAAGAATTTTCTTATCAAGGTTCATATAAATGGTTAGAGTTACTATCACAAATTGTTGATAAATATAATTCAACACCACATAGTACAACTGGCTATAAGCCGATTGATGTAAACGAATCAAACGAAGAGGAAATACTAGAAAATAGTTATAGCAATATTAAAATTGTAAATTTAAAAAATATAAAATTTAAAATTGAGGATAAGGTTAGAATAAGCAAATATCGTAGTTTATTTGCTAAAGGTTACACTCCAAATTGGTCTAATGAAATTTTCACCATTAAGAAAATACAATTAACTAATCCTGTTACTTATATTTTACAAGATTACAATGGAAAAATAATACGAGGTGCATTTTACGAGCAAGAATTAGAACATTGTAAACATCCAGATGTTTATCTTGTGGAAAAAGTATTGCGTAAAAAGGGAAACATGGTACTAGTTAAATGGATAGGATTTGATAATCGTCATAACAGTTGGATAGATAAAAATAATTTAGTTTAAGGTGTAAATAATTAGAGTGGGATTTGAAAAATAAAACTTTATTTTTATTAATACTGACATTTACTGTTTTTTTACAACAAATTTATAAACCAAAACAATTATTGTGACCCATAACGAAACTATGCACATAAGGAAAAATGAAGAAATTATATTTGGATAATTACATTTCTCAAATTTTTTACAGTCTGATTTCTTTACATAATCAGTTATATTAAATTTGTTACTTATAGCATTTTGCCATTGGCTGTCAATATGTGTTACATTTTTCAAAAAAATAACGAACTTTTATGGAAATTATGTCATTGTTTTCTGTTTCTGGAAGAGCAACTTTGCAGTATTTGTCATGAATATTTATCTCCATTCTTTTCCATTGAGTTGGCCATGTAACACTATAAGTGTTGTTATAATCTAGTGCAGTGAAACATTGAATCGCATCAGATGGACACGATGTATATAACGTATTGTTGACAATTATAGTCGCAAGTATAATTTGAAACATGCTGCTTGTCTTAAAACTATATCAATAATGACTAAAAACCTATTCTATAGATCTATTTATACTATAATACAAAGGGGGTGAGGGGGAAATACATTTATTTATTATAATTATAATCCAATAAATCATAGATATTCTTATAATCTTCAGGATTTGTTGATGGCCAAATTTTCGACTCAGGTCCATTTTTCCATCCAACAGGTTGTTTCTCTTTTATGCCTAGCAAATTTTCCAATAACCAATTGAAATTTTTTTTATGTGATGGTTTTACCATTGGTTGAAACTCGTAATTTATTTCTAATGTTTCACGTACACTTGTTAATACTGAATAAAGTTGTGGATTTGCATAATATATTGAATCGTTCATCAGCTGATTAACAACATATTCAGTTGTTTTGTACTTTTTATAAATATTATTCATTGACATTTTACTTAGGTCAGTATCAGGTGAATCGCATACCAAATTCAGGACTAAATAGTTTTGATAGTCCAATGAATCGAATGGGAAGTTCACGTTTTTGTTTTTAATGTTCAACACATGACCGATTTCCAGTAAACTTCCAGTAAATGGTGGCACTACATCGTCATAGTCCCACAATAAATCATACAAATAATTTTTCATTGAACTCACAAATTCATCTTCTGCTTTTTTGGAAAGCAATAAAGCTTCCAAAATTTCATAATTTACTGCATGTAAACGTTGATATGTTAATACATCATTGGGTGCAAATATTTTTCTCAATATGTGCTTAACACCTTCATAATTATTAGTTGATATATAATCGTTCAGATGTTTTGTGCAAATTGTGAGGAAGTTCTTCTGCACTTCGAAAGTGAATTCCTTGAACATCTCGAAATTTAAACCATATCAACAAATCCCCAAGCTTTCGTGTCAGTACAGTTTCAACTAGTGACCCTTTTATTATCATATGGACTAAGTGCAATTTTTTGTTGTTTTACAGTAAAAACTTGATGTTTTACAGATCTAATTGAATATTGTTCTTTAGTTAAGATGTCGTTATCTAATAATACATTTTTGAAATCATCAAATGTTAATTTTCGTATTGCACTTAATTTAGTTCCCTTCGACTTTTTAACATCTGTTTTATCCTGAACTCTAAATGTGTACATTTTTGATCTTAACCCTACAAATTCTAACATAATTCTTCCACAATTTTCATCTTTCATTACACCTAATACTTTTTTGTTGACTAAGGGCATATTCCATATGTTATTAAGAGGATAATCACTAGTATCAAAATACTTATTACAGTCTTCTTTTATTATACTATAAATATCGTCTACAAAAAATTGATATATTAAACTATCAGTATTAGTATATAGTAATTTTGATTTATCACTTCCGAATTTTTTTAAAATATAATCATAATGAAAAGTATACAAAAATATTTTTGATACATCTAAAATTGAAAATCCTACATAAATTGGTTTATTCATTTTAATTTCTAACTTATTCATTTCTATAATTACAAGATTTTCATCAAATATATTACAACTTTAGCGCCCCCTCGACCCTCCCATTTTGTAACTAATCTAATGTCCTTATGTTTACGAACATTCTCCATGGTTTTACCAAATACAGAGTTGTTCATTAGTTTGTAGAAATTTTTCTCAAATTCATTTTTAGATTGCTGTCTAAGATTCGTATTCAAATCTATATACTTTTTTAACCAAGAAGACTGTTTAAACCTAAGAATTCTATGGACTTTTGATAAAATCATACCGTAATTCAAATACAATTTCAGATTTCTATAATGTAATACATAATTTTTTCGTGGATATAAAGTGGTTAACAGTTTTATGGTTTTTGATCCGGGAGGGATCATATGATGAGGTGCTAAAGGCAAATCAGAATGTTGCTGATGTAAATAAGATGGATATTCTAAGTTCACCTCTAAAATATATCCAGATTCCCCAAAATCATCTAGACTCACAATATCTACCGTTTGATCACACCATTCAAAAGCACCATACGGTAGATATTCACTCATGGCAGTACCATACAAGTTATTGACATCAAAATACATTAAATATGATGTTGGGGAATGTGGGTCAAAATTTGTAATGTACGGATTATTAGCTTTAGCATAACGATTTGAACATTGAGAAACACCGCCTCTCAAACCTTGTTCAATAAATAACAGTTTATCAACATCAGTTAATAAGTCTAAAGTTGCATTGGTAATTTTCAACATGGCATCAAAAGCTAATCCCGGAGCTGTGAAATAATGAGCGGCGTCCAATTCGTATATTTTTAAACAACTTCTACGGAAATTTTCAAATACATCAGCCAAAAGTAATACATCCGTTTTTAAATATAAGTCAGAATATTCATCCATGTCTTTAATTTGGAAAATGTTCCAAATGTTTTGAGCATGTGTATAATCATTATCAGAAATTTCCATATCATTTAATTTACTATAAAATTTTTCTTTATCGGGTAATTTTGTTTCGTTTAATTTTTCATCTGAATCGATATATTCGTAAGGAAAAACTCCTTTACGAATTAATAAATTAAATTTTGTTTCATCGTTACCACAAATTGATTTAGTGATTAATTTCTGATCTGGATCTAAATATGAGCTTAATTTATCTAAGCTGCATGGCATAAATCGAAACGAATCGATAAAACGAAACTTGATACTGGTATTATCAACATATTTCGTGAATGATATATATTTTTCTTTGTTTACTGGTAATAATTTAACAGTGCCACTAAAATGAGTGGACAAAGCTTTAATAATAAAATGTGCATCATAGCCACTTAAATTGTGAAATATTACCGGAATTATTAAACTATTTTTATAATTTAAATTGCAACTTTGATGAGCTGCCCCACGAAATTTACCTGTTAAATAGCAATGATCACGTACTTTAATTTGATTTGGAAGAAAACTTTGTCGACATATATGACATACTGTGACGCTGTTAAATTCTGAAAGTTGTTCATTTGTTAATACTTCCATAGATTTTACATTTTTTAGTTCCTCATCAACAAATTTTGCGATTGAATATAGTTCGTCAACAAATTTATCAATACAATCATTGGATCGAATTAAATTAAACTTTGAAAACTGTGCGTTATAGGAACAATGCAAGTAATATGCAATACTAAAAGCTCTATGCTTTTGGATTTTTATCGTATTACTTGTGTTGTTAATATCATCATATTTTTCTAAAATACTTTCTAAGTCACAGTACATAATGAATGGAGCTAATTCTTTAAATTTATAGTTTTTAAATTTTATTTTATTATCCTCTTCAGTGGGCATTACAATTTTACATTTATTTATATTATTGCAATAGTTCATGTGTTTTTCAAGTAACTGAGGTATTTTGAAATGATTTAAACATCTATTACAAATATAAGTTTGACGATTTTGTCGTGAAATTTGCGATGAAACTAAACGTAATAGATTTTTGATCCATACGAAATGATATAGTATATCACTTTGATCGTTATTAACTATTGTAGAATCAATGTCTCCAACTGGTAACATTAACAGATTAATTGATTTAGGAAATCTATGTTTCGATAGTGCTATTGGTAATACTGTTTTTTTCTTTCAATGCCAAAAACATTGATTGATAAATTATTTAACTTCTCAAATTTTCCTATATCCTTTAATTTAATTGGAAAATTGATTCTGTCGTATTTTAAAACATGACTATAATGAGGATAATTCAACATACGATAAGAATGATCTATTGCTGGATAAAGAGCAGAAACCACTGACCAAAGAAAACAACACTCATCATTATTTTTAACGTTTATTACAGCTCCTCGATCTTTAATAAACTTTGGAACTTCAACATATGTTGAAATACCCCCTTTTATCGGTACAAATTTGTTAATATTAATTTTTAATGAAATAATTTCAAGTAACGCCCATCCACTATCACGTTCTTGAAATTCTTCCAATTTTTTTAGTATTTTTTCAGGAATGTGCTCTGAATACCAGCTCTTTAAATTAGTACCTTTATCAATAATATAATTACGAGTATTGAATGTTTTTATATCAACTGTATTATCTGATGGTTTTATAAAATTAGCAGAAAATATAGAGTTTACTTTAACTGTTGAATTATCTAAATGTTTTTTGATTTGGATTGAAAAACTACGAAATGCTTTTTTTTTAAATATTATTGGATCTTTTACACTTAAATTTACGACTACACCACTATGTAATCTACTATTGAAAGCAGTTTCAATTTCTTGCCAAACTAATTGACGTTTACTATTGATTTGTTCACTAGTTTTTAAGCCCGTACCAGTTTTTTTAATTGAATATCTAAGTTGCTTCAATTTCTCCCGATAAAATGTTAATAGTGCCAAATTTCCTTCTAATTTAAACAAATTACCAGAAAACTGTTTACTCATTATTACTTTACGCGTTAAATGAATATTTTTATTTATAAGACTGATAAATTTTTGCACTTCGTCATAAGTTTTTATTACTTTAAAAATTAATTTAATCTTATTTAGAAATTCTGCACTTACTTGGCAAATCGAAGATGTCGACATTTTCACAATAAAAAATCAACTGAACCACAGCACACCTGCATTTCACTATTTAAATAAAAAATTACAAAATCATGACACAGATGTATGATTCATCAAATATCCTTGACCCATTTAGTTATGACTCATCATGTATGATTCATCAATGGCCTTGAAAGTGAATTGTGCGAAGAAAGGGGGAAGAAATAAGAGGGGATGGAAAACAAAACCATGACTCATCATGTATGATTCATCAAAATTTCCTTGGAGGACAGAAATGGAAGGGATAGGAGGAGGAAAGGAGGGGAAAGGAGAGGGAAGAGGGGATGAGAAAGCGGCCAAAAAATAGCCACGGTGACGTCATCACAAAACAACGGCACTAGCGTCATCGTCTGAGGGAGGGGGGCATATATGGGGGCTAACATTACCCAATTTTGAATTTGCCGCGTGTGCAAGAGGCTACATATAGTTTTTCATATTTCCCACCAACAGCGCCATCGGTGGTGACAGGAGTTGGCACTAGTGATTGACGTAAGGGTGGGGGTAGGGGGCGACACGAGCACCACCTGGCGTGCAGCGGTGAAAAGCTGAACTAGGGGATAGGAAAAGCGATGCGAGCGCCACCATGACGGTGGTGGCGAAAAGGTGAACTTGTGGCCTGGAACCAGCCCTCCTATACTACTCATTTTCAATTCTCCATCCAACAATAAGTATATACATTCGAGACTTGAATCTGATTCAGTTTCAGCCATCCAGGTAAACGCAGTATCAGGAACAATAAAGTCATTTTTGGCGAGTAAATAACACAGCAAGGTTCCGCTTGCACGAATTGCATATTTTAAGTGATTCTCGTATACGCGTGTCGATGCCGTCTGCGCCTCTATACTGACTTCTTCAATTAACTCCATCATTGTAATCTATGTTCTCACTACTCCATAGCCCCAGGGTCTTGTATCCGTGTGACGGTGACTGAGCATGCGCTTATCATCGTGTGAACTCAAGACCACTTTAGTTTGTTTTATCGAGTATACTACGTGCTCCTTGGATCTAATTAGTCGTTGGGTTCTCTGAAAAGTTTCTCTATTGAATAAACAGACTTTGTAATCTTCAAATGAGATCGTTTTCAGAGATGACTTCGTGGAGCCCTTAGACTTTTTTGTCAGCTTCGTCTCACCTCGACCCTCTTCAACCGTAAATGCATACATTTTGGATCTAAGACCCACAAATTCTAGCATAATTTTACCATTATTCTCGTCCTTCATCAATCCAGGGACCCTTTTGTTTTGCAGTTTAATACCAAAAACGTTATTAGGGTCATAGTCTGATGTATCGAAGCGGTGATTGTCTCTTTTAATCGATTCATATATATCAACATTTTGAAAGTGGTAAATTAAGCTGTCTGTATCTGTGTAGAGTAGTTTCACGTTGTCAAAAGTTTTCTTAATGTAATCGTAATGAAATTCATATAGAAAGGTCTTGAATAAATCTAAAATGGTGAAACCCACATAAATTGGTTTATTCAGGAAGACTTCAAGTTTATTCATCTCTATGATTGCTGTAATACCATCAAATATAACAGAACTGTGGAAATTTGGTTTTGATATAAGCGAGCGGGCAACCCCATTGAACCTTCCCAATGCGTGACTAAACGAATGTCTCGATGTTTTCGAACATTTTCCATGCATTTCCCATAGATTGCATTGTTCATTAGTTTATAGAAATCCTTCTCGAAATCGTTTTTCGATTGCTGTCTTAATTTTGTGTTCATGTCCACGTATCCCTTCAACCACTGGATTGTTTAAACTTGAGAACTTTATGGATTTTCGTCAACTTTAAACCATAGTTGAGATACATTTTCATGTTTCTATAATGCACAACATAGTTCAGCTTCGGATACAGAGTGAGAAGCAGCTTCTTCAGTTTAGATTTTGAAATTGGTGGGATCATGTGTTCGGGTGCAAGCGGTAGATCGCTATGTGCATCATGTAAGTTTATGGGATATTCCAAATCACACTCAACAATATAACCAACATCCGAATCATCAGGAGTGCTCAAGATTTCAGAAGCACTAATGTTTTCCAAGAATTCAAATTCACCATAGGGAAGATATTCAGACATAGCTGCACCATACAGATTGTTGACATCGAAATACATCAAAAATGAATTTTGTTTGCTTGCATCGTACTTCTCTTTCATGTATTCGTTGTTTGCCTCCGCATATCTGTTCGAACATTGAGATACGCCCCCCCTAATTCCTTTTTCAACAAAGAGTATCTTGTCTATGTCGGTGAGGAGTTCAAGTTTGACTTTAGTCGTCTTCAACATTGCATCGAACGTCAATCCAGGTGCTGTGTAATAATGCAATGGATCCAGCTTATAAGTATCCATGCAAGTTCTACGAAACGCTTCAAATACGTCAGTAAGAAGCAGAACGTCAGTTTTCAAATATAGATCCGAGTATTGACCTAATGTTTGAATATTGAAAGCTTTCCAAACATTCTCAGCATGCCAATAATCTTCATCGGTAATATTCTCGTTACGTAAAATGTTATGAAATTTGTCCTTTGAGGGCAGGGAAGTTTCATCTAGCCTGGTCCACGAATCAATATAGTCATAGGGAAATATCCCTTTTCGGCTGAGAAGATTGCTGCTACAATGAGACTTTGTAATAAACTTTTGGTCATCATGCAAATTCGCTGATAGCTTTTCAAGACCATATGGCATAAATCGGAAAGAATCGATAAATCTGAAGCTGATTTTCGTGTCTGCTACGAATTTTGTGAAAGAAATATATCTTTCTTTGTTGATCGGCAACAGTGTTATAGCCCCCTTCATAGAGGTGGCCAATTCTCTAATTATGAAGTGTGCATCGTAGCCACTCAAATTGTGGAAGACCACTGGTACAGTGAGAACGTCTTTGTAGTTCAAGTTGCAGTTTTTATGTGCAGCCCCCCTGTATTCACCAGTCTGATGGTTATGATCTCGAACTTTCACATGATGTATTAAAAACGGTTCGCTACATATGTGACATACATTTGCTCGATTGACATTGTCACTTTTATCATTATCCAGTTTTTCGATGGGAATAACATTACTGTAAACAGTATTACAAAACTCTGCGATAGTTTTCAATTCGTTCACAAACCACTGTAAACAATCCTTGCCGCGATATAATCGAAATTTGGACAGTGATTCATCGTACGAACATTTGAAGTAATATGCTACACTGAAAGCAACATGTTTTTGATAACTGCTCGTCTTGCACTCATTTCCATTGGGCTCACAACATTTCTCCAGAATGCTTTCCAAATCAGCATAAATGGCGAAGGATACTTTCTCTTGATACCGATGATTTTTGAAATACAGGTGCTTATCAGTCTCTTTGGGTAGCCGAATTGAATAGTTGTTCAGATTTTGACAAGAAACCCTATGTCTCTGTAGATGTTGTTCCGTTCTGAAATAATTCAAGCACCTTTCGCATATAAACACTTTGTGACCACGCGATGACAATTGTTTAGAGATTAGCCCAGAGAAATTTTTGATCCACACAAAATGGTACAGCTGCTGATTGGCCGTAATTGTGGGTAACATTAATAGATTAACGGTCTTAGCTGCGATCTTATAATTGCTGAGACGACATGGTAATACCTTCTTGTTTTCTACACAATACAAATTGATTGCCAAGTCATTGAGTTTTTCAAATACATTCACATCCTTTAACGTTATAGGAAAGCTTATCCCTTCATACTTGAGAACGTCTTTGAAGTGTGGATAAGAAGATTTTCTCTCAGTATTTTTCATAGCTGAGTAGAGAGCGGAAACCACTGCCCACAGAAAACAATGTTCATCATTATTCTCTATATTTATCACTGCTCTCTTATGCTTCATGAAATTCGGTACTGACGTATAAGTAGAATATCCAAATTTCAGGGGATCATAGTTGTTGATATTCACTTTTAAGCCGAATATTTCATGCAAAGCCCAACCTGAATCTTTTCCTGCAAATTCATCCAGTTTTTTCAACAACTTATCAACATTTTTTTGATACCACTGTTTCAAGTTTGTTGACAAATCAATGGGCATATTCCCGGTGGAAAATGTTTTAAGATCCACTTCACCATCCTGCGGTTTAATAAAGTTGGCTGAACGTAACGTTTACTTTCAAGAGCGACTTCTTGATTTCGCTTTTGATTTTACACGCAAACGATCTGAATGTTCGCTTTAAAATCACAATAGGATCTTTAATGTTCACATTTGAGATGAACCCTGTCCGAATTCTTCCTTTAAAAGCAGAATCGACGTCTTCCCACAGTATATTACCATTTCCACATTTTTCCCCATTCCCAAGTAGACCTTCACCTGATTTTAGCGACATTTGTTTTTTCATACTCTTAAGTTTGAAATGGTAGCATTTCAAATGTGATAAACTGGTCTCCAAAGAGATAGCATTTTCTAGGATATTATCTTCGTATATTTTATTTTTTATTGCCTTGTGGATTATTCGAATTGTATTGTTTAGATACAACACCAACGTATTGACTTCATCAATGGTTTTGATTTTGATTAAATATTCACGTACTAGTTTGAGTGCACATTTACAAAGTGACGATACAGTCTCCATGATGTACAACTAGTGAATGATTGTCATCATGTCGGCTACGGATATATATACAGGCAGAAAAAGGAGCTAACTAAGCCTAAGAATGGCGCTTCGAAACCGGATACTTGGCGTACGACAAGCAAGTCAGCAGCAGCTGTGTGTTTGGATACACAGGATCGCATCTAAGAAATTTCAAGTCCCAAAACTCAGAATGCAGCACTTTTACGCAGGGTCGGATTTAGCAATGTATGCCCCAAACAAAGTGGAAAATAAGAACAAAAACATACAATACATTTACACAGTACTTTTGCTTGATGTTTTAAGATTTGGCAACGCAGCACTTTTGTCCACATATACAGGATAGAATCTAGAAATGTATGCCCCAAACAAAGTGGAAATAAGAACAAAAACAGACAATACATTTACACAGTACTTTTGCTTGATGTTTTAAGATTTGGCAACGCAGCACTTTTGTCCACATATACAGGGTAGGATCTAGAAATGTATGCCCCAAACAAAGTGGAAAATAAGAACAAAAACCGACAATACATTTACACAATACTTTTGCTTGATGTTTTAGGATTTGGCAACGCAGCACTTTTGTCTACATATGCAGGGTAGGATCTAGAAATGCATGCCCCAAACAAAGAGGAAAATAAGAACAATGACGTACAATACTTTTACACACACAGGGCTCGAATTTTTACTGAGCCGTGGATGGTTCAAACGACGCTTTGTTGACCTACATTAGTTTTGCTGACATCGAATTTGATAACGCAGCTGTCGTATATAAGAATGTCTATTCAGACCTTGAATTTGGTGACCTCAAACAAAGTAGGCGGAAGTGTTTTGTTTACATAACAGTATGCAGGGCCGGATCTAGGAATGCATGCCCCAAACAAAGTGAGAAGACACCACCTGAATATTTTTGCGGATGTGGGATTACAGGGAAAATAATAATATAATTGAATTTTTATATATTTATTGAGGCAGTTCATTACGAACCCAGTTATATATGAATTTTGCATTGTTCAACGAACACGGTCGACATTTCGAGTAATGGAAGTTACAATCCGTCTGCTCAGATGGTAGTCGGTGACAATTATTTTTCATGTCCAAATCGATAATTTTGGGACACTCATCTCCCAATATCTTCTGCATGAAGTGTTTCTTAATGCCCCCCTTGACGTATACAACGTCCACATTCTCCTGAACTATGTGCATGTGAATGATTGATTTCACGGAATCTTGCTCCAGGAAGCCAGATGATGGTTGTTTACAAGATATTTCACTTGCCTCTTATAGTAATCGTCAATATCTCCAAATTTCCGGTCTGATTTGAACAAGTAGTGTGGACATTTCTTGCGATCCAGAATAGTCAGTTCTTTGACAATGAACTGAGGAACGACAAAACCTTGCATGTCCACAACTATTATCTTCATTTTCACGAGCTGTTTTAATGACTTAACTGTTCTAAGTTGCTAAGATACTTGGTTGTCCCATCTTCGAAATCATGGATATTTATACTGTTTGAAGGGTGGTGCTCAGCCAATTACAGTAGCTAGCACCCCACTAGTACCCACGATCAAAGCTACCAAAAGTTCATTATCACTCGTTTAGTCTGCCAGCAGACTTAACATTGAAAGTGGTACTGTGAGAACCGTTCTAGGGGGTCAAATAGATAGGAGAAATGGAAACACGTTCAAGCATAACCTTAGATTTGCCACAGGAGAATGTCAATCGATTTGCACCAATCACAACACCTTTGGGTGAAGTCTTTGAAACAATAACACCTCATTGGACGTCTTTCGCGCCTTAAAATCATCAAAACACCTGACTCATGAAATTAAATTTTTGTTTATCACTTATCAGAACATAAGTAATTCTGAATAGTAATTGATTACTCGTTCTAAACTCTTTTTTTAATAATTCAAACAGTTATTATTCATTTATTTATTTATTAATAATTTCAGTGTTATATTTTTTAAATTTTTTATTTATTATTTTAAGGAATGGAAATTTTATTAAGAAAAAAATACTCTTGTAAATATCCCAAATGTTGGAGTGTTAATTATTTAAATCATAAAAATGAACATTTTTGTCTTTTCCTGGTGATGAACAATTGTGTAATCGATGGAAGAACAATTGTAATAATAATCATATTTTTTATTCTATTAATAATGACCATTGTTATGATGTCCATAATTCATTTGATAATAGTGATGATGGTTGTAATGATAATAGTGATGACAAGCAATCAGTAGTGACATCGCAGAGTGTTCTAAACGAAGCTGCTAATTATTGTTTTTCGTTGGGAAACAAAAGCCACACACACCATGATCACATTTATGTTTGTCAAAGTGATTCTAATTTGAACTCGTTTTATTTTTTAGATCATGGATTTAACATCTCGAAAGTCATTAATGTACACAATTCATCGGTCTGTTTTGTCTAAACTTTTAAAATTAAGTGTTACTTTAAGTAATGAAAAAGATAAATTTCACCATTTAAAATCTTTGTTTGAAAAGAATCGTTTTGAATTTATTGAAGAAGATTTAAATTGCATTACAAGGGAGTTTATTAAGAGTCAGCTGCGAAATACAAATAAAAAAACTGGTGGACGTAGGTGGACGCAACAGGATAAAGCATTTGCTATGTCTTTATACAAAACATTTTAATTTCGTTGATAGTGTTACTAATTATGATTTTCTTATATTTATTTGTTGTATATAGTTTATATAAACAATTATTTATGTATTTTTTCCAGGCAGTTTCGTGTTGTGCAGTGATGTGTAACATTTAGTGATAATAAACTCTCATATAACTACTAAATGATATTTTCATTTTCCTTTGATATATTTTATACGAGTAGTAAATATAAAGACAATTAAATAACCCGCCAAAATCTGGTTACAGAAATAGTTTGCCACAGGCCTGCCAGGTGTCGCTAAAACTTTTGTTTCCGTCATTTAACATGGGACCTGGCTATCTCTTATTTAGTGATCTGTGAGAACCGTCCCCGTGGAAATCACGCAGACGGAGGTCGCTCACGACTTCCTGGCGCAAGGTTTCCACCCAATCAAGGTCAGCAGAATGCTGAGGGAGCGCAACAAGCGAGCTATGCCGTTGATGCTGGTTGAGGTGCCGCGCAGCGATAAGGAGATTTGGAACCTGCGAACCGTCTGCGGGCTGATAGTGAAGGTTGAGCCGCCGAAAAAGCGGAGTCAGCCTTCCCAATGTCACCGTTGTCAGAAGTTTCACCACAGTCAAAGGAACTGCCACGCTGATCATCGGTGTGTCAAATGTGGTGAGTCCCACGCCACAAGCACCTGCACAAAGAGTGCAAAGTCCCCCGCGAAGTGTGCCAACTATGTTGGCCCACACATTGCCAATTTCCGCGGCTGTCCCAGGTTTCCGACAAACCGTCGTAAAGTCTCGGACAAACCCGTCACAAGGAAGGCGACTATCACTAAAACTGCCACCTCCACCTCAACCAGGCCGGCGCCTTCTGCGCCGCTTTCCCCCACTTGCCAGTCTTACAGCAAAGCGGTCAGTTCTCAACCGGCCGCCAAGCAGAGACAATCTCCCCCAGCCAAGCACCGGCTAAGATGTCAGTTCCGCCGACTGATGTAGCCAGCATGATTATTGACATGCTGTCTGCACTCAGTGGCGCGACAACTTGCCAGGACGCCGCGGCTAAAATTCTTAGTCGCCTTCCTAACTACATCAACAACAAAGTCTAATGGACAGAGGTACCGAAAGCATTAGGTCGATGCGAACGGCGTACTGGAACGCCAGGGGCCTTAGATCTACCCGTGACGAACTGGCTGATTTTGCGAGCCGTCACCAACTCCATCTCATCATGGTATGTGAGACATTCCTTGATGGTAGCGTAAGAGACCCTAACATACAGGGTTACCTGCTACATCGCAACGACCGACAAGCTGGTCCTGGAGGAGGGACAGCCATATATGTGCGCCATGATATCGTTCACTCCGTCGTGATGACACCGGAATGTCGTACCGTTGAAGCTACAGCCGTCACAATTACCACGGCTAATGGTCCACTAGTCGTGGCCGCGTGCTATAATCCGTCTTCAGCGGTTATAGAAACTTCTGATTTCGACAACATTCTTCAACTAGAAGCGTCGGTCATTGCCACAGGAGACT
Source organism: Meloe dianella (assembly GCA_028455855.1). NCBI lineage: Eukaryota > Metazoa > Arthropoda > Insecta > Coleoptera > Meloidae > Meloe > Meloe dianella. Next base: position 82,272 of record JAPTHL010000128.1, read on the forward strand.
TTAACGCCAAAAACACAGTTTGGTTCAGCAGGCGAAACGATAGAAACGGGCGAATACTGAACCAACACGCGTTTGACAAAAATTATCAAGTTCTAGCTCCTTCTGAGCCAACATACTATCATGCCGCGACTGGAGTTCCCGAAATTCTCGACATAGTAATTCTAAACAACGTAAGTTTCCAAATTGATCTCACTGTGGTAAATGAGCTCAGCTCGGATCACTGCCCCGTTTTAATGCATATCGGGAACGAAGCAAACGATCCACTTTATGATAGAATCACTAGCCGTTCCACTGACTGGGGTAAAATCAACCAACACCTACACACACACTTTGGACCAATCACACTCATAAATTCCGCGGAAGATTTAGAAAACTCAGTCAGTAATTTTGAAATCAAAGTCACTGAAGCGTTGAATGCATCCACTCGGGAAATTTCAAAAAACAGGCAGCGGTGGAGATTACCTGTCGAAATAACCAATCTCATTCGCGAAAAGAACCGTGCTAGAAGACGGTTTCATAGATCTGGCAACCCAGCGGACAGAATTCAAGCCAATAGGCTCACCAGCGAAGTTCGAACTCGCTACTAGATCTACGGAATGCGGAATGGGATGCCAGGATCTTGTTTTTGGCATTTTGTCACTGTTGTCAGTACAATAGTAATTAATGAACTGATCAAGATTTAGACTCAGATTGTTATGATCAAGTGTGTAGACGGGGAGATTGTAGTCAGTTTATAATATCCATTTATTAATGTAAACAAATTGGATATGGGAAAAAATATATTTTTAAAGAAAAACTAATCACCATTAAATATACGATCTAAAAGGAGTCATCACCATACAAAAATTAGTGCATTCACCAGCATATATGTCGGATTTTATTTAGTTTATTGCTTTTTGTAAATGAAAAGAAAGCGACGAAAAATGTATGGTGACGGGCTACACGTGTTGTCAATATGCCCCCACAAGTGGATTTTATAGTCGTGTTTTTTGAACTTTTTGAACAATAGTGCAATAAAATCTCCATCAAGTATATTGCTGTCGTTGCATTTATAAATAACACTAACTTGTTGTCATTCTTTAGAAATGATGAACAGAACGGTCTTTGCATGTAGTCTGTTCAAAAAAATCTCTCTTCTAGGAAATCTGATTTAAATTGTTGCTAAAATTGGCATTCTTATTGACTGCTGTTTCCCTTCACCATAAATTTTATTACTTTGAAAGAAGGGTAACAGCCACCCCCTTAGATTTTTTTTTAAGATTTATTGAAACTGATATTTTGTTTTAGTAAACGACATTGATATGGATGATGATGATGATGATGAAAGAGTATAATGTAAGTTTAAATTTTAAATTTGTTGAAATTTTTTAAAATTATATTTTGTTTTAGTTGCCATTAACCCTACACCACCACCAACAACACCACCACCATCAACAACACCACCACCATCATTGGAGGTTGAGGGTGATGCTAAAGGTACCTAGCTTAATTATTCTGAAAATTAAATAATATAACTTTCTTTATTTTTTCTTTTGTAGCAATACAAGAAATTATCCAATGTGTGAGGGCACATTTTAACAGACAAGTAAGTCATATATATTTTTGGTAATTTTTAATATATCTGTTTATATTTTAAGTATGAATATGTCGTCTTTGAAGCGGGCTCTGCAAGACCCTTTATATGCAGTTGTGTCCCTCGTTGTCAGTTGTTTAAACACACTGTCGACGAGGGGAATATATATATAAAGCGGTGGTTGACCCACATGGAGATGTGGTGTGGGTTAGGCGACAAAGTAAGATATATTTTTATTGTTACGTTTTAAATCAATCACATTTAATTTTTTCCTTGTTATAGATAAGAATTTACCACCACTACCAGTTTTATTGGCGATGAAATGGTACTAGAACCATTCATCATAATTTATAATATAAGATCATTTTTAAGATTTTAGTTCGTTTTTTATTTTATGTTTTAGTTTTTATTTTTATATTTTTTTAGTTTTAGTTTAATAATTTTTTTATTTTGCTTTTTTTAATTTTTATTTTACTTTTATATTTTTTTACTTATAATAAAAACAATTATTATAACGCCATGTGTTTTACTCCTAAACCACAATTTACCACCACCACCACCACCTCCACGCTTTATTGATGATGAAATGATTCTTGAACCAGTCTGAATGTAGTTAATTCGTTTTTATTTTATGTTTTAGTTTTTATTTTTAATTACTATCATTTTTAGTTTTAATTTGTTCATTTTTTTATTTTATATTTTACTTTTTATTTTAACTTTCTCAATCTATATATTTTGTCGGAAGTAACGTATACTTATTATTATTTGTTTTTTATTTAGTTTGACCAGATGGGGCAAGTGTACGCGGGTAAGTGTCCGCAGTGTTGGTATGCGTACACTTACCCCATCAAAACAAATCATAATAAATTCAGAACTACTGCATTACTTTGTAGATTAAAAATGGCCCGTAAATATGTAAGAAAATATCCTGATCGGAAAATTTGTACTCAAGAACAGATTGATGCAGCAAAAAAATTGATTGAAGAAGGAAAATCAAAACGAACAGCAGCTGGAATTGTTGGGATTGATGAAAGTACTTTGAGAAAACGTTTAAAACTCGATTTCACGTCAACTTCGATGGGTCGGTTTACTCCAACATTTACACGTGAACAAGAAGTATGTTATTGTTATCTTTTTTTTATTAAATTGTCAACTATTTGAAAAAATTAAAATGATTGTTTTGTTTTTCTTTCAGGAGGAAATTCATAATCATTGCAAATCCAGTGATGATATGTTTTATGGTCTTACTTTAACTACATTAAGAAAATTGATTTTTGATTTTGATAGTGTTAACAAAATTGAAAAGAGATTTGATAAAGTATCAAAAATGGCTGGCAAAGACTGGGTTTAGGGTTTTTTGAAACGACATTCTGATTTAGCTTTAAGACAAACTACACCCACGAGCCTAGCAAGAGCCATTGGTTTCAACAAAGTCCAAGTAAATAGATTTTATACAAACTTAAAAGAATGTCAAGGAAAACATAATTTTCCTCCGGGGCGGAGTTATAACATGGATGAGACTGGCATCAGCACAGACCCTAAAAAAACACCAAAAGTTATATCTCAAAAAGGAAAAAAGAATGTAAACAAAATTGTTTCTGGAGAACGTGGTCAAACGATAACTGTTGTTTGTTGCATCAGTGCAACTGGAAATTACGTGCCTCCTGCATTTATTTTCCCCGCAAAAGAATGAAGGGTGAGCTTCTGGATGGAGCTCCAACTGGAAGTATTGGTATGACATCCGATTCGGGATTTATTAACTCAGATTTATATTTAGAGTGGCTGTATCATTTCAAAGACCACACTTCACCGACTGCTGAACATCCTGTGTTATTAATTATTGACTCAAACCACATTAGCCTGCAAGCTACTTTATTTTGCAGGCAACATAACATTGTCGTACTTACGTTGCCACCTCACAGCAGCCATAAGTTGCAGCCCTTAGATAGGGCTATTTACAGTCCGCTTAAAAACTATTATACAGTAGAAGCTCATAAATGGATGGCACAGCATCCTGGTAGATCCATCAATCAATTCCAAGTCGCTTCAATTTTCGACGCGGCCTTTAAAAGAGTTGCCACAATATCTAATGCAGCTTCAGCATTTAAGGTTACTGGAATATATCCCTTCGATAACAGCCTGTTTACGGAAGCAGACTTCGCACCATCCTCTGTTACGGATATGTTTTGCCCGTCAAGTGTTTCCAATCAAGATCCTCCTGCTTCAAGTTCTGTTTAATCCGTTATGCAAGAATCTGTGGCTTCTACTTCTGCTATTTCAACAAATTCACAAGATATTGATGATAATAACAATTTAATTGATGCTGAAGTGCTACTAGTACAATATGAAGTCCAAATCGAAAGTAGAATAAACAAAGAAAATTTACCTATCACTTTGTCTAAGCCAATGGAAAATATTCAAGAAAAACAAAGTTCTTCTTTTTCTGTTCTCACTAACATTTCAAATACCAATAATTATCATGTTCACTTGAACAAAATAAACCTATTACCAAAATTAACTCAAATTCAGACACGACGTAAGAATGGCAGTAAGTCGCAAATAATCACTGATAGCCCATTCAAAAATATGTTGGAAGAGAAGCAAAAAGAATCTGACCGAAAAATTCGAAAACCAGCAACTACAAATGAAAACTAAAAATAAGCCAAAGAAGGATAACATTAAAGAAAATAAGACTACAAAAAATTAAAAGAAAGCAATTTCTAGTCAAGAGGTTTATTGTCCATTATGCGGGGAAAAATACGAAGATCCACCTACTGAGGAGTGGATTGAATATAATACGTGTAAGTCATGGTGGCATGAAAACTGCTCTAGTTATGTGGGAGGCATCTTTACATGTGATATATGTTTATAAGACTTATTACATACTCAAAATGTTCATACGTACACTTACCCCAACGTGCGTACACTTTTTCAATTGCATAAGAGTTTTATTTTAGAAGCAATTAATTAAAAAATGCGTACAGTTACCCCACGTGACTCTACGCTTTTTGAAATTGCTAAGAAACCAACAGAAATACGAGAAAAAATAAAAAAAATTATCAAACAACAAAGCACCTGGGCCAGACCAAATAGATAATAAAATCATTAAAAACTTTCCAAGAAAAGCAATAATACAAATTATGTATATAATAAATGCTATTCTGAAATTACAATATTTCCCAAGTAATTGGAAGGTCTCCAATATCGTACCGATACATAAACCGAACAAAAACCGTCATAAACCCGAAAACTACATACCAATAAGCCTATTAAGCAGTATAAGCAAAATTGTCGAAAAAGTAATAAATACCAGAATACGAAATTTCTAAAAACAAAAATCCATAATCATAAACGAACAGTTGGGTTTTAAACCGAAAGACAATACCGAAATAAAGTGTCCCCCACATCTGATTAGGCTAATTGCATCTTACCTATCCGAAGGAAAATTCTCAGTTAAAAATCTTAATGCGCGAACTGACAAAAAAACAACTCAGCTGGAAATTTACTATACAACAACATTAACAGCAATGGTACAATAGTAATGTAACCAACCAAACCGACACATTTTCCTACAAACGGTAGCACCCCGACCACAATTGACATAGTAGTGAACAAAAACATAATTAATATCAACTAACCAGAAACAACATGTGAATCAACCTCAGATCATGGCCCCATAATATTAACGATGCATGGAGATCTAAAAGAAAACATAACAAAAACATTAACATCGTATAAAAACACAAATTGGAACGAAAAACATTCTAAGAAGATACAAATTAATCCAAGAAAAGAACAAATCACCAATTCTATCAAAGTATTTATAAAGCAAAGAAATATATGAAGAACACTGTGGTAAAGACTGGCAAACCCAATATACAAAGAAGAAATGAACGAATTGAACGAAGAAATTAAAAGAAAAATGAAAGTAAACTCCGACAAGCAATGGAACGATAAACTTGAACAGCTAAACACAAAAGACTATGGAAAATGGTGAATAATTTAACAAAAACTTTCCCAAACATTCCAACATTAGAGAGCAACCAAAACATTGCAATCACCGATATTCAAAAAACCGGCTTAATATCGGAATACATTAAAGAGACACACAAGACGGAATTGGACGGCTCAGACTTCGAAAAAGAAATTGTAAACACAGTAAAAACCTTTCACGACAACAGAACCGAACATAAAGCAATAAACCATCAAGAATTTACAACCAGCCCCAAAGAAATAGATGAAATCATCAAACAAATACCTGCAAAGAAAACTTGGGGACCGGATGGACTGGAGAATAAAGTAATAAAAAATCTACCAAGAAAAGCCACAGTATAGTCGAATTTTTTGACTCTGAAGGGTAGCCCAATAAACTTATAAAAATCCGTATCAATTAAAAGCGGAATATTGCTGTTGCTGCATCTTTAGATAACACTGACTAAGTCTACGAGGCTCATTATATGCACATGTGTGCCTCGATGTGCGCTGAGTAGTATGGATATGGTGGTTCAAGCGCTTTTTGTGCCGGGGTTCTGGGACAGTGCATGTGCAGTTTACGTATATCTGGCTGCATACCTATTTTGCATTGCATTGAAGTGAATATCTGGTTGCCTACCTATTTTGCACTGTCTTTGAAATTGATTTTGAAGTGAATAGCTGATTGCCTAAGCTGTAGGGGACAAAGAAAAGTAACTGGTGGGGGGAAAGCAGTGTGGTCAGTACCAACCTAAATTTAAAAATCGTGAAAATTCCCTAAAAAGTCACTAGAAGTGTCTCAAAATGGCGGTTTGCGTAAATGTAGCGCTAAAGTGAAAAAAATTAATGACGGCCTGTAAATGTAGCGGTAAAGTGTTACTTTTAAATTGGCGGCAGGTTTGAAAACAAAGCCGACAAAATGGCGGTTTATGTAGAATGTAGGCCTGTGAGCTGTGACCTTTTTGCAGTTGTAAATCGAAGATTGCTCGCTCCCCGCTCCCCGCTTGCACAGTTAAGCTTTATAGTTTAAGTCGTAGTAGTCTTTGGTGAGTATAATACATGACGTCATAGGTCGAGAATATTCTAGAACTGGCTACAAAGCGGTGATCTCCCGCAGAATTCACAGACAAAGAATTTGTTATTATTGACGACATTGTTCCAGTATATTCTAGAGCTCCTCGCTTACTCATTTGACCTTAATGAGTATCTGATAAAAGAGGTGACGTCATAGCTCCAGCATATTCTAGAGCTAGCTACCGGAGTTTTGGTTAGTTTACGAGATACTGTCGTACTGACAACAGTGATTTGGATTTTATTAGACAAAATGCCGAAATCGAAGAAACAGTGCCATATTTGTGATAAATTGTTTGCGTCAAATTTTTCACTAAAGCGACATGTGGAAGGAGCTCATTCAATTAAAGGTACATATAATTGTTTTTAAATTTCCGTGCTTAGTTTTTCAATTGATTTTGATCGTAGGTGATAAAAACATTAAACAGTCTGTCTGTTTACCATCACCATCATCATCATCATCATCATCATCAATAGTAACAAAAAAATGTCAATCGTGTTCAATTGAAATGTGTGTTAACGAATGGTCAAAACATTTACGTACATTAGACCATCGTTTAAAGTCGTGTCAACCATATTCATCCGAATTAAGTGTTGTTAAGAGTTGTTTTAAAGAAAGAATGCAAACTTTTATATATAAAAACAATGATGATATGAATTTGAATCCAGACGAATTTTTAAAGTCAGCAACAGAAATTGTTGTATCTGAATTAAAACATCAGTTAACAAAGCATACAACGTTCAAATTCAATATAGAATTGTTTGCAGAATATTTAAAATTCACAGATGAAAATGAACAGATTGCAATAAAGTCCTTTAATTCTAAAATGGAAAAAGTACAAAATGATGATGAAATATCTTCTGGTTATGAACAAATGACAAATAGTATTTTATCAAAAATGGAAGAATTTCAAGAAAAAGATAGCGGGTGGTCTCTATGTGCAATTATTCATATGGAAATTAATGTGAATCGATACCAGCCAATCAAGGGTTCTCAATATTTACCATTACCTAAGAAAATATCCGCTAAACATGCTTGTATTAATGTAAAAAATAATGATGAATTTTGTTTTAAATGGTCAATAATTTCCGCTTTGTGTCCTGTCAGCATTAATCCGGAAAGAACAACAACATATAGTGTACAAAATATTTATGATAACACTATAGTTTTACAAAATAATATTAAGTTAGAATTTGCTAACTTAGAATTTCCATTAAAATTGATGGATATAAGAAAATTTGAAGATTTAAATCCTGAGGTTAGTGTTAATGTTTTTGGATTGGATGGTGATACTGTGGTAGGTCCATTCTACTGTACGAAAAAGAGAGAAAACATCATGTCAATCTAATGTTGTTACAAGACATTGATAAAAATCATTACATTTGGATTAAACATATGTCAAGATTATTAAGAAGTCAACTTTCGAAACATGTAGGAAAAATGTTTACGTGCAATTCATGTTTAATGCATTTTTATTCAGAAGCGCATTTGAAAATTCATAAAGAAGAATGTAATAAAATTGTGACGATAATGCCATCAGAAGAACAACATCATATTCAATTTGAAAAATATGAAAGACAAATACAGGTAGTGCCTTTCGTAATTTATGCTAATTTTGAATGTCTTTTACAAGACATTGACACTTGTTCAAATGATCCATCAAAAGCTGCCACTACAGACGTTCAACAACATATACCTTGTGCTTTTGCATATTATATTAAATGTTCGTATGATTCAAGTTTAGACAAATTACAAGTTTATAAAGGTGAGGATTGTGCTGATAAATTTTTTACTAGTCTGGTGGAGGATGTAACAAATATTTATAATAATATTGTCAAATGTGTTAAACCGATGGAGCCTTTAAATAATGTACAACGCCAATTACAAATAGAATCTGATAAATGTCATATATGTAAGAAAAGTTTAGGTAGCGATAGGGTTGCGGATCATTGTCATCTTACCGGTAAATACAGGGGTCCAGCTCATAATAGTTGTAACTTACGTTATAAAATCGCATACTTTTTCCCAATTTTTTTCCATAATTTTTCCGGGTATGATTGTCATTTGTTTGTGAAATCATTGAATTAAATTGAAGGTGATATTGATTTGATTCCGTTAAACAAAGAATTATACGTTTCACTATCAAAACGAATTTCAATAAATGAAAAAGAAACAATTGAATTGAGATTTTTAGATTCTTTTCGATTCATGCAATCCAGTCTAGATTCATTAGCACAAAATCTTTCAATTGAGAATGTTCAGACGGTAAGACAAATTTTCAATGATAGAAGTCAGTTTGAACTGGTTACAAGGAAAGGTGTTTTACCGTATGAATATTTAAATTCGTGGGATCGCTTAGAAGAAACGTCATTGCCATCAAAGGATAAATTTTATTCTAAATTAACAAATAAATCATGCTCCGATATAGATTATGAACATGCACAAAAAGTTTGGAAAGAGTTTAATTGTAAAAACCTATGGGAATATTTGAAATTATATTTAATTACTGACGTATTATTATTAACAGACGTTTTTGAAAATTTTCGTAAAGTTTGTCACCAAATTTATGAGCTGGATCCCTGTCACTATTATACAGCACCGGGTTTATCTTGGGATGCAATGTTAAAATATCCAGAAATCAAAATTGAACTTTTAACGGATATTAATATGTTTACATTTATAAAAAGAGGTATCAGAGGGGGTATCACACAATGTTCACATCGACATTCAGTTGCAAATAATAAATATATGGACAGTTATGACGCATCTAAGCCCAGTAGTTATTTAATGTATTTAGATGCAAATAATCTTTATGGTTGGGCCATGTCACAACAACTTCCTTACGGGGAATTTAAATGGGTCGATGATCTAAATGCAATCAACATTCAAGAAATTCCTGAAAATTCTGAATTTGGATATATTTTCGAAGTTGACATAGAATATCCTAAGAGTTTACATGACAATCATAATGATCTACCATTCTGTTCTGAAAATAAGATGGGTCCACAATCAAAATGCAAAAAAAAAATTAATATCCGATTTTACGAACAAAGAAAAATATATAATTCATTATAAAAATTTGCAGCAATGTTTGAAACATGGATTAAAATTAACGAAAATTCATCGAATATTACAGTTCAAACAATCATGCTGGTTGAAGAATTATATTGACCTTAATACGCATCATGGTACATTATCGAAAAATACATTTGAAAAAAATTTCTTCAAATTATTGAATAATTCAATTTATGGCAAAACCATGGAAAATGTTGATAAACGGAAGAATGTCAAATTAGTTACAGAATGGGAGAATCGTGGACGTCGACTAGGTGGTCGTGCACTCATCGCTAAACCAAATTTTCATAGTGTTGCCCAGTTTACACCTGACATGGCTGCCATACAATTAGATTGTGTACGTGTGGTTTATAATAAACCAATTTATATTGGATTCGCTGTATTAGAATTATCAAAATTGTTAATGTATAGTTTCCATTACGATTATATGAAACCAAAATTTGATAAATGCCTTCTTTTAAACTACATGGATACAGATTCGTTTATTTATACAATAGCAACTGATAACTTTTATAATGATATAAAGGTGGATATCGATACCCATTTTGATACCTCAGATTATGCATTAGATAATCCTTATAATATTCCTTTGAAAAATAAAAAAATTGTTGGTTTAATGAAAGATGAAAACAATGGTCGGTTAATTAGGGAATTTGTTGGTTTAAGATCAAAAATGTATTCGATAGATTCAATTGATAATGGCACAATTAAGAAAGCTAAGGGTGTTAAAAAGACCATTGTAGATGCACTAAGTGTAGACGATTATAGAGACTGTTTATATAAAAAGAAAATATTTTATAGTTCAACGTTAATTTTTAGATCAAAATTACATAATATTTATACACAAAATTTAAATAAAATCACACTTAGTTATTCGGATGATAAGAGATATGTGAAAGATGATGGAATAACAACGTTAGCATGGAGCCATTGGAGAATAGATTCAATAAGAGAATCTGAGATTATAATGTGCAATGATGTGTATTAAAATCGACCAATTTAATAATTTTCCGTTTATCAACATTTTCCATTGTTTTGGCATAAATTGAATTATTTAATAGTTTGAAAAAAAAAATTTCAAATGTGTTTTTCGATAATGTTCGATGATGTGTATTCAGGTCAATATACTTCTTTAACCAACTTGATTGTTTGAACTGTAATATGCGATGAATTTTGGGTAATTTTAAACCATGTTTTAAACATTGTTGTAGGTTTTTATAATGAATTATGTATTTTTCTTTGTCAGTAAAATCGGATATTAATTTTTGGCATTTTGATTGGGGACTAGTTTCGTTTTCAAAACAGAATTGAAAATCATTATAACTGTCATGTAAATTCTTGGGATACTCGATATCAACTTCCAAAATATAACCAGTTTCAGAATTTTCAGGAATTTCTTGAACGTTGATCGCATTTATATCATCGACCCATTTAAATTCCCCATAAAAAAAGTTGTGACTTGGATTTGATGATGAGTCATAACCATACATACATTTATTATTTACAACTGTAGGATACCTCTTTTTTATAAATGTAAACATATTAATATTCTCTAAAAGAAACATAATGTTTGTTATTATTATTTATTTATTTATTTTGTAGTGTGTCGGATAAAATAATTTAAGATTATAATGTAAATTAACAATTTATTTATATATTGTAATACAAAAAAAATTACAAGCAATCCAATAAAGAAAAAAGATCATCATTATTACATTTATAATTATTGTTCATAACAATAGATTTTAGATTTTATATGGATGGTTATGTACGACGTCATGATTGAATCTGTTGTCCGTTCCGTAGTCCAAGCAAAGAACTAGATTTCTTAGGTCACAATCGCTTTTCTAAAATTTTGGTAGTTTCGTCCAAATATTTGTTACATGTAGAACATTCATCTTCATTAAATTCAGTTTTACCATGTTTCTGATTAATGCAACTACATTTTCTCCATCAAGAGCACTTTGTAATACAACTTCACTTTGTGACATTATTAATTAATTTTATTAAGTTGTCTAAACGACCTAATCGTAAATTTATATAAAAACAATGACATGTATCCGGTCCGTCTCTTGTCTGTTCATTTGACCATGGACAGTCTGTATAATGTTGACCATATATATTTTCAATCACTGTCATCCGTTGGTACGGTTCAACGGATTTTAATAGTTTTTGAATTGAATGTTTATAAACAATGTGAACGTCTTGTCTCAAAATTAACGTTTTAGCATTATTAATGATCACTTCACTGTTAAACATTTCACCATGGAATAATTTCTCAAATTAATGTATTTCACACTAGTTTTTCAATTTATATATCATTGTATACTGCCTCACCTCCCCCCGCCCCCCTAAGGCTATATTTAAATAAAATTATTTAAATATAATTACTATTATATATAAACATTTATGAACGCATTCAATATATTTTAGGTAATATCTTTAATGTCAATCCAACTATTATGGTTTTCATCGAAGCCCAACCAATCAAATAAATACTAGGATAATGAGTTTTCTGCAATTCTAATTCGTAAAAAGATCCACTGATTGGTTGACCGTTCAAATCTTCCAAAATATATGTCACAGGATGAGTTATATTGACTTTAACGATTTTAAATAATTCTGTTGACCAGTTTGGTGTATAACCTTTTTCAAATAGATGTTTCATTTTACTAATGCGAACAATATCGTTTTTCTTAAATTTAGAACCGGTAAATATTTTCAAATAATTATAAGACGAATCAAGTACATAGTCTTCGTTTGTTTTGTTTACATCTTTGGGTTTCATGTGAATGGTTCTATGTACTGTATTATTGTATTCATTAGTGACGTCATCAAGATTATCGATCCAATTATATGATGCATTGAATGCAAACATCCTGTATAATTTATTTTTTAAAGTTCTAATCACCCTTTCTGCAATTGAATATTTTTTCACACTATACGTATTATAATGGTTAAATTTATACTTTTTCATTAAAGTGTTAAATTGCTTATTGAAAAATTGTTTTCCTTGATCAGTTTGAAGGTGACTTGGATGGCGCTTTCGTTTAAGTATATTTTCCATTGCTACTGTCACATCTTTAGCAGATTTTGATTTTAATGGTTGCGTCCAAAGAAATTTAGAAAAGCAATCAATTACAACTAATATAAACGTATGTCCACCATGTTCTTTAGCATATTCACTTAATTCGGCTAAATCAGCTTGCCAAAGGTCATCTAAACCTCTTATGATTGTTCGGCGTCGTGAAAAGCTTCTTCGCATCGGTTTAAATATTTCATTAATCACTTGTTGTTTTACATTTGTCATTATTTATTGATTAGGTAATATTCGAGGTTATATTATTTGTTTTTTTTAAACGAGAATTTGTTCTAGTCTTACTATTCTTTTTGTTAATAAATCAATTTGTGCTGTTCTATTATCCAATAAATCCTCCAATTGTTCATATCGTTCAAAATTTCTTTGTATATTACTCTTAACAGTATTTATATTGGATAAATACAGCGTATTCAAGTCATCAATCCTTTCTGATAACATCTGTGTTGAAGGTGATGCTATTTGTAATTGTTCAAGTTCTTCTAATCTTTTTGTTAATAAATTAATTTGTGTTGTTTTGTTTGACAATAAATTCTCCAATTGTTGATATCGCTGGAATGTTTCGTTTATGTTATTCTCAACAGTGGATATTTTTGATAAATACAGCGTATTCAAGTCATTAATTGTTTCTTCTGGAAAGGGATGCTTCCAAGCACCTCCGAACTTGTCAATGCTCATAATGAAACTGAATCAGATTAACAAAAAAGACAATAACTTATTATATTCATCATTATTTATTCATCATTTAAATTTTCATACAGTTGAACAACATTTGTTAAAGCACACATACAATTTGAAATACAATGTTACATACAAGTTGGATTAGATTTATGAAGACGTGGTCTTTCCGGTAATTCATTAACTAATACCGTACAGAGAAATTTTTCAATAAATTGCTTTTTCTCTAACCCTTTTACATAGACTTGGTCATATCCAACAGTTACTCTATCAAGTATATTTCCAAATTCTGCAGGTTCTACAAAACCATCATCCCATTTTAAGCCATGATGATTGTTTGTCACCCAGTGAGCTTGATTTTTATATTCCAATGGAAGTGCTTTGAAACAATACGGTGATTTGAAAACAAAATGACTCATTCTATGGCCATCGTAAACTGCTAATTCTTTTGGTGAATATTTCTTATTAGGTACACGAAAGCCTTGCACATCCATATATAGTGACATTTTTAATATATTACACCAGCTTCACGTAATTCTTCTTCAATGGCAATAATTTCGTTATGATGCGAATTATTACCGGCTCTACGTGATGCATGCAACACAGCCAACCGATAGACTAATTCATTTACATCATCCCAATAAACGTATTCCATAGGCTTTTTATTCAAGTGTAAATATGCCCCTCCTTCTTTACTAATTCCGATACTACTAGGACCACCACTTGTATTACTGTCATGCATCGAGCTTTCAGTAGTTCTAGGGGAAACTAGTAGTTCTGAACTATGTTTTCTTTTTAGCATGTTCAAAATAGGTCGTATGATATACTTATATTTGTTAGACTTATCTCCACGTAGTTGTTGATTTCTGTCTTAGTTATCATTATATAAATTTGTATTGTATATAATCTGTTTATAATTTTCATAGTCTTCTACAAAAGCAGTTCTGTCGACCAATGGATTTTTTAAAAAGACCAAGTCATACAATGCTTCTGTACCTTGAAACTCATTATCTCCAATTTGTATGTTACCATTACCTTTAATTTTCAAAGGTGTTCTTCCAATTAACATTGTGTTATTCCATGGATCATATTGTAATTTTTTCAAATGAATTGTTCTATGATGTGTAATTAATTTCTCTATATAGGGTTGAGCGATGAGGGGAAATTCACTAACATATGCATCATAAGTTCCTTTGGAAAATACCTCATCATCATCATCATCATTATCACTATCGTTATCATCATGTGCAGATCTGGAGGTTCATTCTTAACAATGGTTCTGTTTTCTTCTTGTTCTTCTTCTTCTTCTTTGTCTTTAGGATGTTGCATCACGTGATGATGTGTACGGGGCTGATTTTTATTTTTTTGTATTGTCACTAATTCATGTAATGGTTTGCTTATCGGTTGAAATAATGTATTAATCTTCTCAACTTGTTCAGTGTCACCAGATTTTAATTGCTTGTATTTTTTTCTAACATTCCTAACTGCTTCAATGAGTCTCTTTCTAACTTGTTTATGTTGTTGTTTCAACATTGTAATAGCTACTGATTGAATACACATTCTTTTAACTTATTTATTCCTTCTTATATAGTTTTTTTGAACAGCCGATACGGTTATTATGTAAACAGATTGAACAGATCAATCACACCCATGTAACAGCTCAACAACCACTTATAGCAGTTGAGCACATGCACATCATCACTTTCACACTTGATTTTCTCTTTATGAAGTATAAAAGAATCAAATCCCTTACGATAGCGTCCATCATTTAGCTTTTGATCTTTTATTATCACTAAAAATCCATACTGGTCCACCCAACAGAGTTTGCAAATATTTTTAAACTCCTCAAAATTCATATCACTTCCAACATTTTCAATGTAAATTATTTTAAGATTATGATCACCTGTCTAAAGATCACCACACAATTCGCGTTATCACGAATCAGTTGTTTAGGTATACGTGTATAAGTCTGACAGAGATAAAAACAATCAATGTCTTTGTGACGTCCTATACTAAAATATTGTCTTATGTGATTCTGCTTGTCGCATGCAACATCATCAAAGATAAACACGGAATTTTTCTTAGCATTATCCACTGAAATGATTTCATCATTATTGGTAAATGGAAAATATCCAAGTCCTTTCACTTTACTGAGAACGTTTTTCAATAATTCATATTTCGGTTGAAGGAGAGATTTTGAAAATATATATACATTCTCAAAACATAATCCATTAGTTTCTAATAGAAGACTAATAATCACATTAGTTTTACCACATCCGCTCGGTCCACAGATTATTGTTCTCATCGTATTTGGAAGTAGTGGACTGTGGCGACGGCTGCGCAATGGACCGTTTGATAGTTCATCACTATCATGATTCTTCACTTTTAAAGATAATTTTTGTTTAACGACATTCATTGTATTGATGGAAATTTTTCAGTTGCTCTTCCTATTTATATGCTGACACACCGAACTGAATTTCAGTTCAATGTTGTCATTCAAAGGTGACGGACTTGTCAATTCCCTCATCAATAAATTACCTGTTGAATTACATCTACCTGGATACCAATACTGTGGACCTGGTACAAAGTTATCCGAACGGTTGGCCAGAGGAGATCCTGGAATTAATGAGCTAGATCGTGCATGTAAACAACACGATATAGCTTATTCACAAACTAAAGATCTTAAAGACCGTCAAATAGCTGATGAAATTTTAGAAAATAACGCTTGGAAAAGAGTTCTATCACGTGACGCTTCACTTGCCGAAAAAGCAGCTGCTTACCTTATTTCAAATACAATGAAAATGGATTTGGATGGAACACAATTTGCCAATATTGTTGAAGCGGCTCGAGTCGCTGTCAAAAATGTTGGTGGTAAAAGACGAGTTCGTTTACCAAGAGTAATACCTCTTCCTAAGTCTGGTGGTTTTCTACCATTAGTATTTGCTGGACTGTCTACTTTAGGAGCTCTAGCAGGTGGTGCAGCTGGCATAGCAAAAGCAGTTAACGATGCTAAAGCTGCTAAGAAAAAATTAGACGGAGCTCAACGTCACAATCAAACAATGGAATCTATTGCCCTAGGTAAAAAGGGTAGTGGATTGTATTTGAAGAAAGACAAAAAAGGATTTGGATTATACTTGAAAAAAAACTTCCATTGAGACTACCTTCTCGCCCTCTAACCAATTATGAATTAGAAAATTATATTATAAAGCTTAAGATACCCAATTTTCGTGGTGTTTTTATGAGAAATGATTTACCTGTAAATGGAGCTAAGAAACGTGAATCAGGTATTATAAATTTGGATTCTCGTGAAGGTAGCGGTACACATTGGGTTGCATATTTGAAAGGAAACAATAGAGTAATTTATTTTGATAGTTATGGAAATCTAAGACCCCTTAAAGAATTGATTGACTATTGGAAATGTAACAATGTTATATTCAACTATGACGATCTACAAAAATTGAACTCTTATAATTGTGGACATTTGTGTTTGAAGTTTTTATATAATAATAAAAATGTTTAGTTTTAGTCAGTTATGTCTTTGACGTTCACACTTAAAGGTCGCAGCAGTATTTTAACTGCCGACTTTTATCCACCAATTGATTTAAATCCTTCTTGTGACTATTCGTTGGCTTTAATTGGATTTCACACATACAATTCAATACCAAACATTGAATATGGTGAAAATAAATTCCATTATATAGATGAAAACGATATACCAAAGGAGATAACAATACCAACAGGTGCTTATGAGATTAGTCATATTGAGGATTACCTACAGCAACAGATGACTATAGCTGCAAATGATCAAACAGATAAATCTGAAATTCTATCATTGAAACCAAATAATAATACATTGAAGTGTGAATTGAAAAGTAAATATCAAGTTGATTTTACTAAACAAGGTGGTATTGGTAAACTACTAGGATTTTCTCGAAAACTTCTGCCAGCTAATGTGCTTCATTCATCTGATATACCCGTAGAAATTATTAAAGTCTTATCTATACGGGTTGAATGCAATATATCAACAGGATCTTTTTACAATAATCACCAATCACATACACTCTATGAATTTGCTCCAGCTGTTGACCCAGGTTATGCAATAAATATTGAACCAAGAAATCATATATATGTGCCAGTGGTGAATAAACGTTTCATTGACAATCTTACCCTCAAGGTGATAGATCAAAACGACAACTTGATTAACTTTCAAGGAGAAGAAATCGTCATTAGACTAGAATTGAAGAATAATGGGCCTAGTTTTTCATAGAAACAATATTGCTGTCGGTGACTATAAAATCTCTGAAACGTATAGATACAATTCATTCGTTAGAAGACAGTCACCACTGACAGACGTCAGTATACAGGTGTTATAGTCCAAGAGGCCAGAGCGATCAGACATAACTTATTTCCACACAGACGAAACCTTAGGTTCCCAGTAGCGTCTCGTGTGCTTTGAATACCTGCGTGTTTGTGGAACTTGCCTTGTGACACCTGGGCAGGTACCAGGTGGGAAAGGTAACTAAAAATAAGAGTTATTTAACTTAAATTTGTATGGCTGATTTTTATATATATGTTGTAGAATATTATTCTGAAGTACTGTCATAAGTGTCAGACACTTTTCATGGACCAAAACTTTTGTCAGGCGCTTTAAAGCTCCATAAGAAATAAATTAACTTCACTTATTTTTACATGTCTGATTTTTAAATATATTATTAAAATAACTATAAAAAGGTTATATTTAATCAGTCAGACAAATTTGAATGACCAAACATCTCTCAAACACAAAAATTAGTCCGCCATAAGTATGAGCGCGAGAGCAGTATGCTTGCGTTTCAGAGCGAGTGAGACGTCCATAATAACTCGGTGCCCCTTTTTAAACTCACAATCTGTTTCACTCTACTGTGTATGGACCCCCTGTGCACAACCTATAATATCTATATAGTATAGTTCGGGTCTGTGAGAGCACATGTTTTTGTTGTTTATTTTTTGTGCTTTGTAAGTGGCATTACATTATTTGTAATAATAAAAATTATGGAAGAAGAAAAATCAAAATGTATATTTTATAAACAATCTCATGATGCATTAAAATTATTTTCTGAAGAAACATTTAAAAAGTGTAAGAGTGTATTAAAACAGAGGATTATACATAACCTAAAATTCAAAGACATAGTTTTACCGGGCGACATATATGATAATGGTTACCATCGAGAGTGCTATAAAAATTTTACTGCTTTGCCAAAAAAATATTATTCCGCGATTCCAGAAAAATCAAAGAATTCTAAAAACAATGATCCATCGGTTGCTGTTGAAAATACAGCTGTTGCATTGGCAACTCCAAATGTTGTATCAAGTGTAGTATCAATTGTTGAGCCTAGTGTTGAATTTGAACTAGATGAACTAGAGATAAGTAATTCTGAAAAAACTAGTACGGCATTTGAAAGTGATGTTGATTTGTCTTTTCATGATGTTACATTTGAAAGTGATTCGAATATTGATAAAAGTCAGGCATGTATATATTGTGATCAAAAGACAAAAAGAAGTAAATTAAAGAGATTACCATTGCATGCATGTGAGAAAAAAGAATTTTTAATGAAGTTAAATTACGAAGAGGAAGAATCAGCGCAATTAATTGAGAAAGTGCAAGATGTAACGGATTCAACGATATATTACCATAAAAAATGTCAATTGGAATATTCATACAAAATATCGGCAAAGAAAAATACAATTAAAACGGCTTGGCATGATCTTCGTCAGCATCATCAAGCTGTTTTTGATGAAGTTTGTAATTTTATACAACGCAATGTTATAGAAAAAGGTCGATGTTACTTTCTTATCTATCTCCACAGATACTACATGGACTTATTTAACGAAGATTTAGGAAATTCTGAAGAAGTTATGAGCAATTTTACTCCTTATAACTTAGAGACTAAGATAAATAAAGTATTTATGAAGGAGGTCAAGTTTTTAATGTGTCAAAATAAGAAGCTGCTTGCTCCAAAACATGTTTCTGTCATTGATGAGGAGTTATTGGAAAATTTAAAGGATCAGGACCTTCTTAATAAAGCTGCTTTAATAATAAGGAAATTAGTGTTGAACGCTGAGAAAAAAAAATTGCCAAATAAAGTATCTGTACAGAATCTTCAAGACGGTGAAGTTTCAGTGCCGGAAGACTTATCTCAATTTTATTTTACTCTTATTGCAGGAAGTAACTGCAAAAGGAAAAACAATTCAAAATGTATTCGCCTAGTTCAATCTTTGAGTCAGGATGCTATCTTTAATGGTAAATGTAGAACGTCAAAACATATTAAACTTGGAATGGCTTTAAAAAGCTTAACAAGTAGTCGTAATATAATCAACATCATCCACAGATATGGTCATTGCATTAGCTATACAACAGTAGAGGAGCTGGAAACTGAAGCTACTTATTACGCTATGCAAAAATCTACTATATGTCCTGAAACAATTAAATTAAATCCAAATCTATGTACTGGAGTTGCGTTTGATAATTTTGATAGGTTTGTGGAAACTAAAAGTGGGAAGGACACGTTACACGACACTGTTGGAATAATTTATCAAAACGTTGACTCAAATACTTCTGATGGATCAAAAACTTTAAATTTGCCTTCTGCCACCAGTGAAGAGCCTGGAACATCTTGAAAGAGACGACGCAGAGCAATAGAGGTTACTGAGGTAGAAGCTAGATCATATATGAAAAAACCCAAGATGACTGATAGTTTACAAATTTCTAATTATGAAGCTGAAGAAACACAGCCTACAAATTTACAGTTATACAAAAACATTGATATAATTTGGATGCTCAGCCATGCTTACAATTTACCAAATCTTCCGATGTGGGTTGGTTACAATTGTTTGATCAGTAATAGTGAAAATAATCCAAAGCAAGTTGTTTCTTATCTAACTCCGATAAATTTATCGCCCACAAGTACATCGGTTGTTTTGGAAACAATGGAGAAAAGCTTACAAATTTGCGATGAAGTTAAACAATCTTGCATTCAAGTAACTTATGATCTTGCAATTGCCAAAGTAGCTTTACAAATTCAAGCTACTGAAGCACCTAAGTTTGACAACCTATTTATTCATTTGGGACCATTCCATATCATGGTGTCATACTTCAAAGCTGTAGGAAAATTTATAGCCGATTGCGGCTTGTCCAACATTATGGTGCAAAGCAGTTTGTTAGCTTCGGGGTCAGTTGCTGGATTTCAGGAAGGAAAACACTTCAATCGGTGTAAGAGACTTTATCCGTTGATGTCAGCAGGTCTGCAGATGTTACATTTTAAATCGTTTTTAGATGTTAACAATGTAGAAGTTTCGGATACAATAATTGAAGAAATTATGCGTCTGCAAAACACGCCAATATCATCTTTTGAAATTGAAAATGACGAGTTGAAAGAACTATTAAATAATTATTACATATACAAACAACAGACTTTGAACGGCGATCATGGAAAAACAGCGCAGTTTTATTTAATATATATAAACCTGGTCAACTATTATTTAACTCTATCTAGAAGTATTCGTAATGGAGATTTTGATCTGTTCAAGTATATATTACCAAAAATCACGAATTTATTATTTATTTTTAATCAGCAAAACTATGCTCGTTGGACTGTTAAATACTGTTCGAATTTATTAAACGTTGCTGAAACTCATCCTAATTTATACGAAGAATTCCAAGAAGGTTTTTTTGGCATCCGAAGAACCAATAAGCCTTTTTCTAAGCAACCAATTCATCTTGTTCTTGAACAAACAATAAACGCTGATGCAGCTAGAAAACTCACTGGTATAATACATTTTACAAATTCAGTTTCTGCACGTCAACGATGGGCCCGGAGTCATGATATCAGATCCACAATAATCAGTTCAGTGTACAACGATTTGGGCCTGCAGAAGGAGCAAGACGTTTCAGCCGAGCTCACCAATCATGCTATAAAAATTAATGCTAAGCAGTTACAACAATTTATTGATACTTTTGATTTATTTATAAATCCATTTGACTCACAAGTGCCTAAAGATCTATTAATCAATATTTCATCGGGTAAAGCTGCGTCGGAGCCCGTAGAGAAATTTTTGCTTAATATAGAAAAAAATGGTGAAACTCAACGTCAAATGTTCATTTCTGAGTGTGAATTGGATGTTAGTAGATTTGAAAAAAGTATTAAGAAAACACCACTGGAAAATTTCTCACTGGATTATTCCAAAAAGAAAAAAACTAAAGTAGCCGGTAAAGTACAAGAAGTAAGAATGCAAAGAGATCTTTTTGGACGGATTCTTGGCATATCTATGGATTATAAAGTAGATATGGAATTTTTTTTGTCCTATCCTATTACTCCAATGCCATTATCCATGTGTCATATTGATGGGCTCATTTACAAAACCCAGAAATCAACTTTGATGAAATCTTTGAAGAAAGGTGTAGAGCACGATTCACCCAATCAAATTGATATTTTATTAATTGATGGTTTCTTTTTGCTTCACACCATGAAAAACGTCCCAAAAACTTTTGGAGGTATTTCGAAAAAAATGCTTTTAATGGTAACCCAAATCAAAGCGACAAGATACGACGTTATTTTTGATCAATATTTCTCTCCTTCAATCAAAGACTACGAAAGAGGTCTTCGCCAAGAGTCTACTCAACTGGATTTTAACATTTCTGGCCCCGATCAAGTTAGACCGTCGGATTTCTTAAAAGAACTCAAAAATATTTATTTTAAACAGGCTCTCGTTGATTTTTTTATTCAACATTGGGCATCTGATGAAATGGTACCATTTGTTGAAAATAAACGGATATTAATTAATTTTAAGCAATGTCATTCTTATATGGTTGATAATAACAAAATTTCATCGGATGTTGAATACAGTTTAACGTGTCCAGAGCATGAAGAAGCAGACACTAAAATTGTTTTTCATATTTGTAATATTGAGGTTCAAGCAAATGTTGTTATAAGATGTTCTGATACTGATATTGCGATAATTATGTTAGGACATATGCATAACTTAAAGAATGATGATTCGAATGTATGGTTAAATGCAGGCACCGGTAATAATCAGAGATACATTAATTTGACAAAGGTTAATGAGCACTTGGGACCATCTTTGTGTAGAAGTTTGCCAGGATTTCACGCACTGACTGGATGTGACTTTAATCCGGCGTTTTTTAAAAAAGGTAAACAAAGACCATTCAATATATTAATGAAGAAACATGAATATCAGCAAGCTTTTATGCAGTTTGGAGATCCAGAGTCGTTTACTGATGAGCGCACACAAAATGATATTTTCAAAAAAATACAAAAATTTATCTGTGAAATTTATAGTGTTCCTAGTGTACTCAACGTTGACTCTGCCCGGCTTCAACTTTTTCTCAATACTTACAGCGTATCTGATATTAATGAAGAATTCAATCGGAAAAATCTAAAGAATTTTGACGCTAGCAATTTACCTCCATGTCAAACTGAGTTATTTCAACAATATCTACGAGCCAATTATATTTCTAGCATATGGAATCATGCAAATGAAAAACAACCAACCGTTTTTACTCCTGAACAGAATGGGTGGAGGTTAGAGGAAAACCAGTACTATTTTCATTGGTTTGATGGTGATCAATTGCCAGAAAACGTTGGTCAATTCCTTCAAACTTCAGGTACTACATTTTGACTTCAAGTTTAGAATTTATTATGTTTGTAATTTTATTTTTTTATGTCTTTGTACTATTTTTTATAGAAGAAGCAGCCAGTAACAACATAACTGAGGATGATGAGGATGATGACTTGGACGAACAGTATCCTGATTGGCTGAATGATGAAAATTCTAATGA
Organism: Meloe dianella; assembly: GCA_028455855.1. Lineage (NCBI taxonomy): Eukaryota > Metazoa > Arthropoda > Insecta > Coleoptera > Meloidae > Meloe > Meloe dianella. Next base: position 105,574 of record JAPTHL010000128.1, read on the forward strand.
TTTTATCGATGGTTATGGTGATTAATAGATATAATAATGTTTGCTTCAATTAATGATAGTCAAATATTTGTTTACAAAAATTATTTCCTTTTAATTATTCTGGTATTTTTTCTATAGTTAAATAAAAATAATTTCTTATGGAACAAAATAGCGCCGAATAAATTAATTATCCCAAATATATGTAATAAGTTAATATACTTTAATATTTATTAATTACTACCCTAATCTTATAGTTTATCTTATTTAAATAGAGAAGCAAAAATCTTGGATCGAAAGCAGTAAGTATTCTTAATATATTTGGATTTTTTACTGAGACTCATGCGCATACTGCTCTCGCGCTCATACTTATGGCGGACTAATTTTTGTGTTCGAGAGATGTTTGGTCATTCAAATTTGTCTGACTGATTAAATATAACCTTTTTATAGTTATTTTAATAATATATTTAAAAATCAGACATGTCAAAATAAGTGAAGTTAATTTATTTCTTATGGAGCTTTAAAGCGCCTGACAAAAGTTTTGGTCCATGAAAAGTGTCTGACACTTATGATAGTACTTCAGAATAATATTCTACAACATATATATAAAAATCAGCCATACAAATTTAAGTTAAATAACTCTTATTTTTAGTTACCTTTCCCACCTGGTACCTGCCCAGGTGTCACAAGGCAAGTTCCACAAACACGCAGGTATTCAAAGCACACGAGACGCTACTGAGAACCTAAGGTTTCGTCTGTGTGAAAATAAGTTATGTCTGATCGCTCTGGGCTCTTACTCTATTAAGAAATCTAGGTTATAATGTCCGAAAAACTGCAAATATACAAAAAAGTAACATTCGACGACAGCATTGAGCGCGAAGAATACAATACTTATCATCCAACAATCTCATCATTTCAAAATAACGATGAAATTGAGATTAATATAAATCAACAAGATATATTTATATCATTTAGTGAGTCATTCCTACATTTAAATTGCAAGTTCGAAGAGATTGCTGCTGAGGCGGCAACAGGGGAGTGTAAATTATCAAACAATCCTGGAGCATATTTGTTCGATTCAATTGCATATGAATTGAATGGAAAAGAAATTGGAAAAGTACGCGATGTTGGAACAACAACAACAATTAAAGCTCTACTTTGTAATAATCATGATGAAAGTAAAGCATTAGACATTGCTGGATGGTGTCCAGATGCTGATACAATTGCAACTTTGTCAACAGACAAAACATTGTTTACATTATGGATTCCATTACCATTTCTATTTGCTGTCTTTCATGATTATCAAGTGATTTTGAATGGAAAACATAAAATACGGCTAGTACGTAGTCGTACTGATAACAATTGTTATTATAATAGTACTGGAACCAAACGATCGACACTTAAAATTGAAGACTTATCATTGAAAGTGAAACACGTACATCCAAATGATCAAAATAAATTGTACCTTTTGAATCAAATGAACAAAAATGTACCAATTGAAATTGCATTCAGAAATTGGGAATTAATGGAATTACCATCAATGAGACAAACAAAGAAAGATATATGGAGTGTTAAGACAACATCTAACTTGAAACGTCCACGATTTGTTATTGTTGCTTTTCAAACAGATCGAAAAGATAATGTAACTAAAACCATTTCGAATTTTGACAATGTCAAATTAACCAATCTTCGTTTATGGTTGAATTCGCAATGTTATCCGTATGAAAATCAAAACTTTGATTTTGCAAATAATCAATATACTGAAGCTTATCAAGCTTTTGTTGATTTCCATAAGAGCTTTCACAATAGATATTCATCTACACCAACTACTACTTACACACAGTTTTCCCAACAAGCCATCTTTGTCATTGATTGTTCCAAACAAAATGAGGCAATCCAATCATCAACAGTTGACGTTAAATTAGAATTTGAAAGTAATGAAAATTTCCCTGATAATACAAGAGTGTATTGTATTATCGTGCATGATAAATTATTTGAATATTATCAATTAACTGGTATTGTAAAGAATATATTTTAAACAAAAAAAAATGTTTGAGTAATAAAGGATTATTTTAATTTTTCAATGTGTTTTATTTATTATTTTAACTACAAGACATTACTAAAATACATTATGATTTTTTTTATACAACATATCTTTTGATTTATTAATTTTTCTTCCATTGACATAAGTGAATTTCTTTATTGTTGTATTCTCCTTTTCCTTTATAGATTAACGATATGTCACCATTAGGAAATTTACTAATGTTGTCATCACTTAAGTTCTTCACAAAGCGGTTCGGTAGATATACACAGAAATCCTCCAATTCGGCAACAATAGAAGGCCCAAATTTCGTTATGATTTTCTTTAATGATAATACCATATATGGTTTATCTATTATTAACACATTAATATTATTCGTTTTCTTAAACGAACATTCACCAATACTATTCAATTGTTTTAACACTGACATTTTTCTAACTTTTAACTGTTTAAATGAAGTTATCGAGTCAAATACTTATTAATTAATAATTCACAATATAATATTCAGCCATTTTTATAGATTAACATTTTCCCCACATTCTCTGTATGGTTGAACAATAAATAGAGGCGTGGTTATGCAACAGTTACACCACAATAGGTCATCTCTTACAAGGTTATTATTTATTTAAGTCTGATGGATTTGCTCTAATAATTAAATAATTATTATTGAAAAACCAAATTTTTTATTTACTTATTTATTTTATTTTGTTATTACACGAAATAAAAATAATTGTAATAAAAACATTAACATTATCGTATTAAGTAAACACACCCGCCCGTTCTGGAATAATCTAGTTTTTCGTCGATTTTCTTTGAATCGTAATGACTCATATGTGATCAGGGACGGATTAGATCTAGAAATATTGTCAGGAAACAAAGGGGAACCCATCCGCAGTTATAATCCTATAAATACGGAGATTCTCGGTTGAAAAAAGGCAGTCGATCAAAATGAATCAATCAGTATTGCAACCAGAATCATTAGACGAGATAAGAATAAAATCTCTAATTGATGATACTGAAATTGATAGTTTTTCAATAAAAGAATTATTTCAAACACTCCCTAAACTGTTAGTGCATTGTTTTTGGAAAGATTCGGTGAAATAAAATGGGATAGTCACAACCGCAATTGATGGAGTAGAAGATGGCGATGAAGAGTTTTATAATAACATCCCCGATAATCATTTATACTGCTGGGAAAATTATGCATTTGGTGATGTTCTAACCTGTGAAAATCTGTTGAAATATTTTTTATGATTACCAAATTATCAAGATATTTATGGGCTTAATAACAATCATTGTATAGAATATCTTTATCATAGAAGAACAAACAATCTGGGGATCTGTGATACCTGTTGTTTTAATTACCAACTCTATTGTCCTGGAGAACCAATATTTAAATTTACTCCAGTAAATTATCATGAATGTGTACATATCGATTCATTACCAGATATTATCAAAGACGAAAATTCATGGTGTTATTTCTGCATCAAAGGTCCCTTATTTTCAATAAGACCATACACTGAATGTTGTAAAAGAACACATAGAAAATTGGTTAGAACAATGGAATTCGATACATCATCATCTGATGGAAGTTGCTAATTTTTTTTAGATTTTGTATTGAAAAATTAATATATATTAAAAAATTATTTTGTATATTCATTAAAATTTTCCATTTGACTATATAATTCCATGTCTAGAGATTATCTTAAAATAATAAACTACTCAACGGCAATAGCATCATCATCGTCAATAAACTATATGATTATCATTTGATATAAAGATGTCGATTAATACAGAATGTAAGTTTAATTTTTCGATTTATTGAAAATTTCTAACATCTTATATTTTGTCCTTTAGTAAACGTCCCGAATTTCGATATTGACGAGCTGTCTTTGACAGACTGTAAGCTTTATTCTTATATTTTTTATGCTTTATTGAAAATATTAAAAACTAATAATTTGTCTTTTAGTAAACGAAATCAACATTGATGATGATGGAAACATTGTTGATGATGATAATGATGATATATCAGAATGTAAGTTTAATTTTACATTTGTTCAAAATGTCTTAAATTATATATTTTTTTTCTTTAACAGTCAACTATGAGGATTCATCGTCATTATCATCATCAACAATGTTGCCATCATCATCACCATCACCAACAACAACAACAACAACAACAACAACAACAACAGCAGCACCACCATCACCCATCACCATCACTAACAACAACAACAGCACCGTCACCATCACCATTACCCATCATCATCACCATCACCCATCACCATCACTAACAACAACAACAACAGCACCGTCACCATCACCATTACCCATCATCATCACCATCACCCATCACCCATCACCATAAAAATAATAATAATAAAAAGATAAAATATTTCATAAATTATTTAAGTATTTATAATTTTTCCCAATACAAAAAAAAAGAAAAAACGACTTAAACTATAAAGCTTAACTGTGCAAGCGGGGAGCGGGGAGCGGGCAATCTTCGATTTACAACTGCAAAAAGGTCACAGCTCACAGGCCTACATTCTACATAAACCGCCATTTTGTCGGTTTTGTTTTCAAACCTGCCGTCAATTTAAAAGTAACACTTTAGCGCTACATTTACAGGCCGCCATTATTTTTTTTTACTTTAGCGCTACATTTACGCAAACCGCCATTTTGAGACACTTCTAGTGACTTTTTAGGGAATTTTCACGATTTTTAAATTTAGGTTGGTACTGACCACACTGCTTTCCCCCACCAGTTACTTTTCTTTGTCCCCTACGGCTTAGGCAATCAGCTATTCACTTCAAAATCAATTTCAAAGACAGTGCAAAATAGGTAGGCAACCAGATATTCACTTCAATGCAATGCAAAATAGGTATGCAACCAGATATACGTAAACTGCACATGCACTGTCCTAGAACGCCGGCACAAAACGCGCTTGAACCACCATATCCATACTACTGCGCTGTTCCTCCATGTGGTGGAGGAAGGCGATTATTTATACAAATCTGGACACAAGAATAGGAACATGGGAAATAAGATCGGGCCAATAGGCGACCAGTACTCTAAAAATTCGAGCAGTAGACACCACCCACCCTTAAACCTTTGCATAAACATCACGCCCACTATCATTCAGAACTATAGTCGAATTTTTTGACTCTGAAGGGTAGACCAATAAACTTATAAAAATCCGTATCAAGTAGAAGCGGAACATTGCTGTCTCTGCATCTTTAAATAACACTGACTAACTTGCCGTTATCCATGAAGCTCCATAGAAATGATGTACCCGAACGGTCTTCGAAAGAAGACAACATTCTACCTGCGGTTTATGCTAAAAGCACCCTATTATTCCATTAGTATTAAAGGCTATATTTGTTTGAAATATATTCTTTTAGAAATTCACAATTCAAGCGATTCTAAGAATGTAAAAAAAATTTTTTACTGTAAACACAGGGGAAAGCGACACAGAAAAACATTTTTGGAATCGCATGAATTGTTAATTTCCATAAAAATATATTTCAAACAAATATAGCCTTTACTACTAATGGACTAATAGGGTTCTTTTAGGATAAACCACAGGTACCGTTCGGGTACATCATTTCTACGGAGCTTCATGGATAACGGCAAGATAGTCAGTGTTATTTAAAGATGCAGACAGCAATGTTCCGCTTCTACTTGATACGGGTTTTTATAAGTTTATTGGTCTACCCTCCAGAGTCAAAAAATTCGACTATATCTTTGCAGTGTTGTTGAGCCGCGGAAATTGCTCGAGAATTTAACATTTCTATTCGTTGATAGAAATCAGATACGGATTCATTATTATGTTGCCTTGTATTATTTAATTCTTCCATTAATTGGACATAATGTTTTTTGTCTTGATATAATGTTTTTAATTTTTCGCGTAACGATACCCATTTATTGAATGAAGCCTTGGGAGGTTAATTGTTCTTTTGCTCTACCAGATATTTTCGACAGAAGATAATACAGTAAAGGAATTTTTTAAGATTCGTTTGATAATCTGTTTGCATTATTACAATTTGCAATGAACTGTCCCAGTTCGAAACGTTTACCATTAAATTCATGGGGAATTAGTTTACAAAGAAATTCGATCGAGAATGAGTTTTCGATGGATGAGTTAGAATTTGTGGATATATTGGTATCTAAAGGATCTGATTGAGACATTTTCTTCTTGGATATTGGAACTGCACTTGAGACCGTTGTCTTTAGTTTTCACAAGTTCTTTCCTGTTGACACAAAGTCGGGAAAAAACAAATTGATAAAAAGCTACCAATATTATAATTGTGAAATAACCATTTTAATAATATGGCTTCTAGGAAGGCAAAATCTATGAAAGACTACCAAAGACCAGTTACTAGTCCCCTAGTTCCTAGGTCAGAATTGGAAAAATTAGCAACTTTATTAGATTTTAATACTTTACAAATGCAACCTCTCAGAGGAGACAAATACAGTTGTTAAGTTCAAAGTCAAATGTTATCCTAAACAATCTTATATGATAGAATTTGGGAACCTATCTCCTAAAAGAAAATACTTAACTATAATAAGAGCTGCCTTCATATTTTTTGGAATATTTGATAAAGATGATGGAAATATTAAAATAACTCTAAGAAATGAAGCATATATTGATTTAGATAAACAAGTGGAGTTTGACGCTGACATCAATTATGTGGGGTTTTATACGGGCAATGATTCATTCAATAGCAATTGAAGACAAGGATCTATTGTTCTTGAGTATAGAAGTTCTAAGATCTTCAGTACAAAATGCAATTATTGGAGAACTATATATCCTCTGGGAATTTGAGGAAACTGATTTTCTGTTGTAGATGGATATGTGAAATAGCTAGCAGCATTGTTGTATAATAAATCAAAATGAATGGCAATGGCAATTAAAGAAAATAACTGTTGTTTATGATGGGTGAAAACAGTGACGAAAACAAAAGCTTGCCAGGTTCGATGTGGTAGTATATCAAGTATATCAGGTACATTAGATAATTGGGATCGATTGGCCTTCCATTAGCCGTTGTTTAACAAACACAGTTAATCTATTATTGTTGTTCTTCGTATTATAGATACATCGAAGATGTCTGCACCTGGAAGCCCCTTCAGTACGTATACGAAACTATACGACTATTTGGTGGTCTCTCGATCATGACTACAGTACAGATCGATGATGATGATGTTGATGATGGTTCTTTGTGAATCAATGCGGAAATATGACCATAGATAGAGGGAATGATTTATTGATAGAAGAACTATAGAGGGACAATAATGAGAGGTAGAAGACTTATAAAAAACTTAAAAATTAACAAAATCTAACTCTGTTAATCATCATTCAAACAGGAGTGCGGATATACGAATGGAGGATGTCAACTAATTCGAAGACCAAAATGGTGCACATCACGTAGCACGTAGCAGTTTTTCAATCGAAATATAGAAAATACCAGCAAGTTTAATGATGGTATGTGGTTTTAAATGATGCTAATTAGAGATCAACGAAGATCAGTTAAAATGTAACAAACCGAATGGATAAGCAACCGTAAATACATTACTATTTAATTTTTGGGTTGGCAATGCACATCTAAGGAAATTTAGTAACTAGAATTTTGAAGTGGTAGCAGTGATCTTTTTGACAGATGTAAATATAACCTCGAAAATAATTTTATTTATCTTTATTGTATAGATAAACATTTTCAAATCGAAAACCATTTAAGCCTTCCAATAAACTTATCATAACGTTTGTTTTCCCACAATTTCCCAAATTTTGATAGCCCTAAAAATAGTAGTGAAGCTACAAAAATTCGCATAATCTAAAAATTGGTATGAATGTTCGGAACACCATTATAAAAGAATGCTGAAAAGTAAGGTGACCAACTATACTCACTTAATGAGTTTTGTACTCTTTTTCGCAAACCGTACTCTTTGCAAATCCTGTACTCTGAAACTACTCATTTATATAATTTTATACTCATTTGTATTTCTTAAACATTTTTTTAGATTATTTTATTTCAATTTTATTAATTAAATATTTAAAATTATTTTGACAGTGATTTGAATTTCACGCGCGCATATTGCTTGCCGTTTCCGGCACGTCAGAGAACAGGGCAAACACCAGGCACGAGTTTGGCAGTGATTTGAATTTCGCGCGTACATATGGCTGCCGTTTCCGGCACAATTTAGTGGCCGTATTCGCTCCGAGGGGAACCGCGCGCCGCGCCATTCGTGGCGAAAAAAATAATTTCACTCCCAGTTTTAATGCATGTAAACATTGGGCATTTGAGATAAAAAAATTATTATTTAAATAATTATTAGTTATAAGCAAAAATAACAGTTGTCAATTATAGTTTATTTTTACTATCAATAAAATAGTAAAAAAAATTGAAAAAAAAAATTCTGGTAGAAAAATAAACGACTAAAGGGGACGTATGGTGTTCTACCTGAATAAATCCTACTATGAATAAAATTATAAAAGTTGGTTTTGAAAAAATCACTCATTCAATTAATTTTAACAAACAAAAAGTTGTGAATGGTAAAAAATTGAGCGAAGTGAATGTGGTTGATGTAGAAGAATTAAGAAATCAAAATCAACTCATAAAAATAAGATGTAAAGTTTTTAAGCAGACGAATGTTACAGATCCTCCATACAAAGTTGAGTTGGAAGTAAAATTATAATAATTTCAAATGAAAATTTAATAATACACTAATTACAATATGATTCTTTCTGTTAAATGCAGCTAGACACGTCATACAAAGAAGTTGCACGTGCGTGTCTCAAGCATGTGGGAAATGTAAGCATATTTATGCACTAATTGATTTTATTAATAAAGACACTGGCGAATCGAAGACTTCTGAAGAACAAAATTGGGGTAAACCATCAACTAGTCAGCTTGCAAAAGAAATTTTTACAAAACCATTACTCATCACTGATGATTTCATTTTAAAAAAGAGTTATGGGCCTGTTTACGACGTTGACTCTTCAGAATTAGATGAAATAAATTGTTCATTTCGATATGTTTTAAAATATGAGAAGGATTTCTCAATGAGAACATCTGCCAGAATGTTCGTGGAAGATTTATGTGATGATGCCGTGAATGATGTACAAAAAAGTGTAGCTGAAAATGTGATTGCTAATTTACTCCAAAAATCAAAGCAAGCAAAACTTTATTCACGCAATATAATTTTTAATGATGTTAAACTTTATGATTATTACAATCTTTATGTTAAGATGTACAATTACCAAATATTAACTTTATGTTTGAATACCGTAAAGCAGAGTGAATCACAAGAGTGGTTTTCTACGAGAAAAAATCGAATCAGTGCTTCCCAAAAGGCACACTCCATTAAAACTAGCAAAAAAAATGACAGTAGTACTTTGGCAGATAATTTAGTAAATGGTTCTAAACCAACGACAAAAGCAATGGAGTATGGTACAAAAAATGAGAAAAAGGCTGTTGAAGCATACATGAAACAATTTGATGTCGATGTAGTATCAACTGGCTTATTTGTTAAGCCATTTCAATCATGGCTGTGTGCCAGTGTTGATGGCATAGTCGTTAAAAATGGTGAAGTCATGAAAGTTTTGGAAATTAAGTGTCCTGCCACGTGTTCATAACCAATATTTGATGAAAAAGCGAATAGCTTTAACGTAAAATATGTAGAATTAAGAGAAAATCAAGCTAGTCTTAAAAAAAGTCACATTTATTACACTCTGTGTCAAGTCCAAATGTATGTTGTTGGTTTGAATTTATGTGATTTATTTATTTGGTCACCGAAGGAGTCTTATGTAATAACTTTGAAAAGAGATGAACAATTTTTAGCTAGTCTTATTCCAAAACTAAAACTTTTTTATTTCCATCACTATTTGAAGGCCTTAGTCAAAAGTCAAAAAGAAAATATCGTATAAATAATTTAAAAATAACTTTATATTTTCATTACTTATTTATTTCAAATTATAATGTGTGCCTTACATGTTATTATAAAATGTTATAACTAATTATTTGTTAAATTTTTAATTATTTAATATTAAACAAATTTTATAAGTTTTTCGTAATAGTTTTACTGATCAAATTACCTTCACTTTCTATATCTTCATTAACTTTAATTATTGGTGGTTGTAAGTTAACTAAAACGCAGCACATAAATACTATTGCATCACTATACGGTAATAAGTCAATTGTAAATTTATCAACGATTTTGTAAGTGCGAATCCTTTGCATAATTCTTTCAATATGAATTCTGACACTTGCTACTTGGTATGTTTCTTCCACTTGTTCTGCTGTAAACGTTTTATTATATAAAAAAGGTGGCATAACCATTAATATTCCTTTCCCATCTTCATCAAGAGCAGTTTTGATTTGGGGAAACCCTTTATCAGCGAGTACCAAGTCTCCAGGTTCGAGCAAATTCAAAAAACCACAAGTACTTGTTATTTGTGAATCTGTAGATTTACCACCATAACAGCGTGAAATAAAAGATATGTATTCAGACGGAGTATAACCGACTAAAACTTTCAAGCGGAATCCTTTTTTGTATCGAGAATAAAACTGGACTCGGTGTTTAATTTTTGATGGCTGTTCAACGTGAAACTCGGTACAATCAATGATTACTCTACAATTTTTGTACGAGTCCTTAAAAACATCAGGCATCATTGCACGAATTGTCTCCTTAGATGGCCATGTAACAAAATTTTTACATGAACCAGCTAAATATACCCGAGTTTCGGTAAAAACGTTGATATTGTGGTTCGATGCAGCCTAAACAAAGCACCTAAAGTCGTAAATGTTAAACCAGTTCTCATTTTCATTAAAAAAATGAAAAGACGATCTTCCATTGATACATTTTGTCGATTATCAAATTTTTGTCTCAATAATATTTTCAATAAAAGTTTAAATGTTTCAAGGCTAACTCCACATAGATCACGTACTTCGTCAATCGTATCTTTCACTGATCAGTAGCCATGAAATCCTGTTTTACATGCTTCAGGAGGTTTAAAAGTGTCACTTATGCTTGGATTAGGGTTTATTTTATCTTTTCGTGGTATGTATATTTGTGTTTCAACATCACAAAAATTTAAATTTCGATGGTTTATGCAAATAAATATGGTATTGTTTTTGTAAAAATTTTCGGTATCGTTATCATCGTCAGATATAAAATTTACGTCAGTTTCAACATCACAAGTTGCTTGGTTGCAAGGCGCAGGATTTTCATCTTGGAGATTCTCATCTTGGGAATTTAAATTTCGAGCCCTGAACACTTTTGAATTTTCAATACTTGACTTACAAACACCTGAATTTTGTATTCTCCTTTTTATACATCTTTGAAACCTAACAAAAAAATTTTAAATAATAACTGTACATATGAAATATTATTCTATTATGTTTTTAAATAAAATTAGTTACCGATTAACTGAAGACGTAGCTTTTTTCACTGTTTTTGTTGAGTACTCGAATACAGTGGGAATGTAACTGGGGCTTTCTGGATGATCTGACTTTTTACCTCCAGCAAAATGAAAACTACAAATTCTACTCCGTTTCTTTGGAATCCAAGGCGAGCCATCTGTTCTACAATTTTTTATTAAAATAATATAAACATCTATATTATTGGCTATTACATTTTTTACCGAATATCACAAAAATTAGTTATATAAATATACTATTTTTAGGTTTTGCACTTACTCCAAATTTTTCAATGCTTTTAACCACACTTCACGTTTTTCAACCTTATGTGGATAGTTTGGGTTATTTGATGGAAAACTATAAAATTCATATTTACAATTCCTGTTCGTATTGTTACAATTTTTTACGCAGCACTTCAAAATTTCTTTTGGACTAGATGAACTCATAATTTATTTATACACTTTTGTAAGCTCAAACTAATTAAATAAACACTTTTTTATTTCACTAAAATACAAGTAAATGCATACAGACATATGTTTACTAATGACGTAAACTGGATGTGAAGTTCTCAAAAGCGTCACCTATGGCGCTGGGGTGGTTTCCTTCGGAACGAATTATGTACCTGGAGATGTAGATAGATACTACAGACCTCTTTCTAACAACGTCAAAATTACATTTGTGAAAAGAGATGGATATATCTATCTTTCCAATATTTGTGTACGTAATCCCCAGGCTGATCTTTGATGTGCAGTATGTACGGCATGCTTGACAATCTTGACGCATGCGTAGTATGTACGGCAAAGTTTTATGGGAATTCCCTTTCAGTTTAATTAATTTGAGGTTAGAGAAAACCAACAATTTCGTACTTTTTGTTCAAGTTAACAAGATTTGAGGTGTACAAAATAAAATAAATTTTTATTTTATTTATCTAGTGAAGGTGAAGTTGCATGTAAGTATTAATATTATAGTTTCATTTTCATTTTACTTAAATAATATCAGATTATAATATTTATTTAAAATCAAAATAAAAAATATATTACTAATTAATTTTTAGATTATTAATTCAAATATGAGCGATAACAAAAGAAGGAAAAATCGTTTAAACGAAAATTTAAAAAAAGAGTTTCCGTTCATTGTAGTTAAAAATCGAAATGATGACTCCTTGGTTAAATGCACAATCTGCAATAGGGAATTTTCAATTGCAATTCATGGACGTAGTGCAATAACGGCACACATTGAAACTAAAGTACATAAAACGTCTCATGGCACAGCAGCGTCAACATCCAAACTGGCAACATTTTTTAAAGGGAATACTCCGTGATTACCCGAACACTCCCGAGTTTCAGTCCGACCCAATGGAGTATCGGTGTAGCGACATAGCTTAACCAGACACAACATAAAAAATTGGTGAATTTAATTTAAAAAACTGACGGTACGTAACTTGTAACTAATTAAAAACCAGCTCATTTTTTTTACTGTCAATAATATTGTTATTCTGATACTATCTACCTATAAAATACGATGGTCATTCCGGATTTTTTCTTTTTTGTGTTTCAAGTTATAATCCTTCAAGTAAATATTGTGCTGTCGGGCAAAGCGGGTAGGGCAAAGTGGGTATCTAGTTTTTCTGTATTGTTTATAGATGGTGAATAAATTCAAAAGAAAAACAAATCAGGCGGCCTGGTGTGAAACAGCAATGAAAAATGCGATGGAAGAGAATCTAGAACTACTTCGGTTTCTGCGGCTGCTAAAAAATATGCTATTCCTCTTTCTACCTTACAAAGACATCTAAAAGCAAACAGTTGTAGTAAAAATCTGGGACGATATCGTAGAGTATTTAACGATGCTCAAGAAGCTGAATTACGGGAGTATATATTTCAGGTCGATGATCTCTTTTATGGCCTGAATAAAAATGAATTTTTGAAACTAGTGTATCAATATGCAGAACATAATAATATCGTTCATCCTTTTAAAGACGGCTGTGCTGGAAATGATTGGTATCGAGGTTTTAAAAAACGCCACCCTAATTTGGTTGTTAGACAACCAGAGCCAACATCAATTGCAAGAGCACGAGGTTTCAACAAGCCTCAAGTTTACAGATTTTATGATTTGTTGGAAAGAGAAATCAATAAACATGGCATGGATTCAACAAGAATCTATACCATGGATGAAACTGGCATTCATGCAACTAGTAGTAAGCCTCCAAAGATTTTGTCAAAATCTGGAAAGAAACAGGTGGGTATAATATCAAGCACGGAAAGAGGAAAATTAACAACTGTTATCTGCTGTTGCAACGCGGCTGGATCATTCATACCCCCATTCTTCATTTTTGGTAGAAAAAGAATGGTTGGTAGATTGTTAGATGGAGCACCACCTGGCACTATGGCTACTTGCACTGATAATGGATGGATTAATGGACCAAAATTCTTAGAATGGCTTCGTCATTTCGTCGAGAATACCCTTTCAACTCCACAGAAAAAACTAATCTTAATATTAGATAACCACGAATCCCATAAAAATCTTGATGCTCTAGAATATGCCAGAGAAAATAATGTAATTTTTGTATCGCTGCCTCCACATACAACACATCGTATGCAACCTCTGGACCATTGCGTTTATGGACCATTGAAAACTTATTTTGAACAAGAATTTCTACTTTTCAACGAAACCAAGTGCGTAGAATAATTTCTCAGTACGAAGTGGCTTCACTTGTTGGAAAAGCAGATTTAAAAGCAGCTAGTGCACAAAATGCCATCCAAGGATTTAAATCTACCGGAATATGGCCCACGAATCGACATATATTTAATGAAGCTGATTTTTTGCCATCTAGTCTGACAGACAGAGCTCAAGAGGTTGAAAATATTAACGATGGATCACAGGCCCAATCTACTGATGCTGGTCGTCATTCTAATAACGCTACTATCAGTGTTGCTCCAGGTGTTATTGAACACGTGGATGACAATTACTCTCAAGCCCCTGGGATTGCACCACGACCCACAGACAGAGAAACAATTAATGTTTTAGCCATGGAAACTTCGTATGATCCAGCTGTTGAAGATGAAGGTTCATGTTCTACAACAGCTAGTGACAATTCACTTCATTCGATAATAGAACCACTGACACGTTATGTGAAACCTTTAGATATTAGACCGATACCAAAGCCTAGTCCAAACAAAACGACTCGTAAACGTAAAATTCAGAGAGCCGAAGTCTTAACTAGTTCACCGTTCAAAAATATACAAATAGAGAAGGAAGAAAAAAAGAAGCGTATTAGTACCAAAGCTGCTGTTAAAAAAAAAGCAATATCTTCCTTCCACAAGTACAATAGGTAAGGCTAGACAGTAAAGAATATCCAAGAAGACATCTCAAAAACAGTATTTTTATATTGTTTGTAATGTGCCTTATACGGATCCACCTGTGGAAGATTGGATCGAATGTGAAGACTGTAAAGAGTGGGCTCATGAAGCCTGTACAAGTTACTCAGGGAGAGGCTCTTATTTCTGCGATTTGTGTCATGAATAAGATATAAACTGAAATTTGTAAAGTTTATAGTACTTACCCGCTTTGCCCAAACGACTTACCAGCTTTAGGTCACCAAGTAGGGCAAAGCGAGTTTTTGTAATGTTTTGAATTTTTGATAATAATTAATTACCAGGTACAAATTAACGCAATTATGATTTTTTATTTTGAAGTTTGATCATCCTCCTAAGAAATAAAATTAAAATTGTTATGATAATCAAATAAAGACTACTATTTTTGAGCTTTTATCGTTAACCTACCCGCTTTAGGCCACTCTCCCCTACACATCACTGAAGCTGGAGTCGACTGTGTGATATCGTCTAGTGCAGACCTATCTGGCTGGTGCGAGGTTGATACAAGTTGTGTGTGCGATTGTTTGATTGTGTGTTTGTGCGCTGTGATGTTACGGTTGGTTGGTGCACCTAGTGCAACACTCGCTGTAGCCGTCGTTGGCGGTTACTAGTGACGGACGACCCCATAACGAACAATATGGAGCAGCTGGTGCAGACTCTCCAAACCCAGGCGCAGGTGATAGAAACACTGCAGCGCGAGGTAGAGCGCCTGTCACGAGAACTCGCGTTAGCGACGACCCCCGCGTCACCAGAGGTAAGGCAAAGAGACTTACTTCTCTCAAAATTACCAACAAACCAGCATTAGCGAGCAAGAAAGCTCGCACCACGTCACCAGGTGTGTCACAGGCCTCCAGGCGACACAGAAGGTCCCTCAGGCCAAACCAAAGCCCCAGTAGGCCTCAGTTAAAAATTGGACCCCTCAGGTCCAACAAACAGCGTCATCGACGCCTCCCGTCACGACGCAATTCGTAACAACGCCCGATGTCGCGGCGACGTCACAGGCTCTTCCGGCAGCTCCCAAAGCATATCGGCATCTCAAATGCGATGAAAAGTCAGGACCCTGTGATTGTTGAACATGTGTTATACATCTATCAGTCTATTGTTTTCTGCATGGATTTTGTAAAATATTTATTCTGATATATATTTTGAGGTTATTTGAAGCGGGTTTCACATGACTCTTAAGTCGTACTCACGTGCATTTCTTAACACGTACCGGTGGTACGGCTTAAGCTTCCGTACACCCCACGATATCCGCGTAGAAGAAATATATTTTAATTTTATTATTTTGTAAATAATTACAGACCCAACAAAATGTCAAAAAGAGTATATAATAGCTGGAAAGAGGAAGATATGGAGGAAATAACGAAATCGGTTTTAATGAGGCACATAGGACCTATAACATCCCTAAACCAACCCTCCGCCGTCATTTGCGTGAATTAAATACTCATACAAACTTTGGTAGACCGAAAGATCTAACAAAAGAAATGGAAAAGGAATTAGCTGAACATGCTCTTAGGCTGGAACATTCTTTTTTCGGGTTAACGGTCAAGGATTTGAGAAAATTGGCATATCAATTGGCCGAAAAATATAAATTAAAACATAGATTTAACTCCACAAACGGAATGGCGGGGAAGAAATGGTATTATAAATTTATGAAAGACAACCCATCCTTGGCTCTACGAGCTCCAAAAGCAACGTCTATGGCTAGAGCTACTGCCTTCAACAAAGAACGAGTGTATCAGTTCTTTGACAAATACGAGGAAATATTAGATAAATACAAATTCACTGCCAATCAAATATATAATATGGATGAAACCGGGATATCAACAGTACACAAGCCATCAAAAAATATTGCTGCAAAAGGAAAGCATCAAGTGGGTGCAGTAACAAGTGGAGAAGAGGAATGACAACAACATGCATTTGCACCATGAATGCAGCAGGTGAATTTGTACCACCAATGTTAATTTACAAACGTGCACGTATGAATGATTACTTAAAAACAGGAGCGTTGCCCGGAAGTGTATTTGCGTACTCAAAGAACGGATGGATAACTTCAGAACTTTTCCTTTAGTGGTTTAAACATTTTATGGCCTATACACGGTTAGTGAAGAGTGAGCAAAAGCAACTTCTTCTTCTATTGGATGGTCATTCTACACATACAAAAAATATTGACGCCATCATACTTGCTCGTGAATATGGTATAATAATACTTTCATTCCCTTCTCACACAACACACCGCCTTCAGCCATTGGATCGGCCCTTTTTTAAATCACTAAAAACGTATTACAACGAGGCATCATCGATCTGGCTACAATGACATCTTGGTGAAACAATTAAACAATCCAACGTTTCGCAGTTATTGGGTACTGCTTACCCGAAATCTGCACGCATGGAAATCGCCATGAATGGCTTTAGATGTGCAGGATTATGGCCATGTAACAGATATGTATTTAGAGAGGAAGGCCTTTCTTTTTCAATGGATAGTGATGACAATTCTTTAATACCTACTTGTGCCCAACGTACGGAATGCAAAAACATTGATTCCGCAAAAGAGAATGAGAAATCTCGTCCATCAAAGACGCCTTCTCAAGTGATCTCTCAACTAGATGTTGAAACTCTTCCAATTGATATTATTACCGATGTTATTACCTTGCAACCTGAGCCTACTGATAATGTAAAAATCAGCTTAAATGTTATTTCTCCAATGGCATCCTTGAATGACACATCGCGTAAACGCGTTTCGACTGTAGAATTAACGGCTTCTCCGTATAAAGATCACTTCCAAAAATGTGTAGAACAGATAGAGGTTTCTGTAAAACGAAGAATAGTTGCAGGAGCACGCAAAATGAAAAAAAAATAAGGACTGGTATTGTAACCTTTGCGATGAGAATAGAGAAGAAAATATGATTCAATGCATAAAATGTAAGGTTTTGGTACATGACAAATGTGCTGGGGTGTCAAAAAGAATTAAAAAGTTCATTTGTACTAATTGCAAATGAATAAATTCTTTTTTAACTGCTATCCTATAATACGATTTTAGCATAGGTACGACTTAGGTTATAGGAGGTACGAGTTAAGAAACCAGTTTCCTAAGTCGTACCGATTACACTTTTTTAAATTAATTATATTGAAGAAATCTTACCATTATTGTCCACTATTTTTATACAAATAAAGACAGTATTTACTGATGTTCCTAATAAGTCTCATAACCAACCATTTTGTTACAAATTCTCCATTTTACAGACAATTTTGTTTTAGGGGTACGACTTAAGCAACCTTACCCTATATATGTTTGAATAGGAAATTCTATCTAATTTTTCCTTTATTCACAAAAGCATGGTATGCCGCGCACAAAAAAATATACTGAATATAAATTTTGGTTCAGCTGAGTTGTACCTGTCTTATTAAAATAAAACAAAACCTAATTTAAAAATTAACCATTCTGTGATTCCTAATTTCCATAGCGTTATCTCTAATAATGATAAAAAAAACAACAACGGATAGGGGTGGGTCTTCAACAGTGACACTGTAGACTTTCGTAGTGGAAGTTCCATTGTAATTAATGAATTAATTAACTTATGTTAATTATAGATAGTAATGGTGGTAGTATTGATATACTGTTAACAAATGTAATTTATGCACATTGAACACAGGTAAATCGATGTAATTAATGGTTTATCCATTTTCAAAAATTTACTTGTCGTAAATAACTGTAAAATGTTTAGGTGTAAGTGTTCCCACTGTGATAAAATTCAAAGACGCTTCACTGGATCACATTAGACCTTTGAAATTCAAAAAAAAAACAGTAAACATATAGATACGATTGTTAAGAATGAAATCCGAGAAGTGATTTACGACATGGTGGAGTGCAGAAAGAGATTATGTTTCAACATTTAATTTCTGTTGGCAGTGAAGAGGGTTTTTATTCAAGTTAATGTTTATTTAACAAAAAAAAAAGCTTACTGCTGTTTTAGAAAAACGAGTGACACTGAACACTATTTTATACAAAATAAAGATGAAGGAAATATACTTCCACAGGCTGTCCAGCTTATCATACCTTTTAAAACACTTAGGTTTCAAATATGATAAAGATGACAATAGACGTCTGCTGATTAACTGTGTTGCCGATAGTGACTTAAACTGAAATGCAAATCTTCGATATACGTCTTGTTACTGTGTCAGTTGTGAAAATCGTTGCACTTGATTTTCTTACTCCAGTTATAATTCCACTGGAGTGATATTATTGTTCACAACAAACTAAACCAGAGCTACATGCGAATGTAAAACACTACAAAACCGAAATTATTCAGTACATTTCATATATTGATTAGAAAAGTCAGTTCAGCACAATGGGAAAAATATAGATCAATGAAAAACGTGATGGCTAGCAGCAGAAGCATGCATTAAAATTAACGGAGCTGTTCAACTTGCAAGTGAAGCAATTGCTTCTGTAACTCCAGATGACTCGGCTGATGTTTGTGCACAGGGTTGTTCCCAAATGCATACAACCAAATCACTTGTTGGAATGAAGTTACTGAACGAATCGACTTTTAGGTAAACACAGGAGAAGATGACTTTCCTGAACTCGGCGAAAGCGAAATCCAAGAGAACCCAGATATTAGTCACAACTTCCTAGAATACCAATTATCTATTTAGAAAGGCCCACAATTACATTGAGAAATGACCTTGGCATCTGAAGGGGTCAAAGAGAATAGCACTCGTCCAGGGCTATTAGATATCCCTCGTAAATGACTAACATAGATTCAGAAGACTGAAGTTTTTCATCAATGTTAGCATAAAAATACCGTTTAATTTTTGATAAATAGTTTTAAAAACATAGCAACAGAACTATTGTGAATACCATCCAACTGGTATGTATCTCTATGAAATGACTTAGTGAGCTGCTAGGTCGCAATAGTGCATCAAAATCATGTTGCTCCGAATTCCATTAAAAAATAGTCTAATCATTGGATTATTTTCAATTACAACCAGCAACATATTTTTTTTCTCTTTTATTACTGCACACTTTGGTTTTATTCAGTGATTTAGTTGGTTGATTTTATTTATTAAATAGCAAAGGAATGATTGACATAAAACAGCAACTGTATATTGCAGAATAAGATCTATTAGTTTTCGCTTATACAGGCCTTTATGCCTACTGTTAACTTCAATCGATGGTGGAGTGTTCATCGGCGCAAACAATATACTGACACCAAATTGGGACAACGAACAGCATCAATGTAAGGAAACTAATTGGAGAACAAATTAATTTATAATTACACATGAGTCAAGCCAGTAAACACTCATCAATTCAAAACCCTTTGAAACAAGACCGAAGTTCGATTTCAGAGGCCACGACGTTATTTGATGATTGCAGGGGAATGCAGATATACTTTTTGTATTTGTTAACAGAGTTTTCCCAATTTTTGTACCGGTTTTTAAATTTTGATTTGTTACATTAATTATTACTATTTTTAAGTTTGTTTACTTTTACCAATTTCATTTTAATGCATTTTCTTTTTGATAAGTCTTATTTTTCTTATTTTTTTAAATAAGTCTCTAATTATTATAATATACTAACAATATTAGTATAATTATTTGCTTATATTTTCATTTCTGCTTTTGCTGTACTAACATTTACAATAATCACCCATTATAACAAAGCGACCATCACAAGGTATGGGAACGCCTGAAAAACCACTACGAAGTCAAGCCCGAGAAATAATTGGCAATGTGTTCAACTTTTTCAAGAAAGAAGCAGAAGAAAGGTCACCGGTTCCAGTGAATAATTTCATTCGGAGAACACGTACAGCACGAGGAGTTTTTGAATGGACCTACCGATCTGTCGTGAAGGAAAGCCAGAAAACTGTATATGAAAAGCAGGCAGGATTCCAGTCGCTGGAGAAAATTTATCAAAAGAAGCGCAACCCTTGCCTCATTGACAACACAGCAATGGATCCCGCCGTGAAAAACCTCGTGTACAGCTACGTCAGAGAAGAGAAGCGCCATCCTGCCTTGAACGGTAAGTTTATTTTACAATATTGTCGATAGTATTGGTTTTATAACAGTTGATTTCTTATTCAGCAGTTTTGACAAAAATCCATGCAGAGAAGATACCGTTTGAAGGAGAAATAATGCTTTGGAGGTATTTTCGCAAACTTGGCTTCAAATGAAAAACGATTCCAGACAATAGGAGGTCGTTAGCCGAATCGTATGACATTCGTCGTAAAAGAACTGCTTATATAGCATGGATAAAGCAGTACAAACAAGAAGACCGACCAATTGTATGGGCAGATGATTTACATCTGCATCTCCCACACACAGTCCCAAATGTGGATGGATGACAGTGGATTCGGTATAAAAAATCCAACTATCAAAGGAGCCCGATTAATAATGGTGCATGCCGGTGGAGACATTGGTTTTATACCAAACGATTTGCTAACCTCCAAATCAGAATCAAAATCAGGAGATTACCACGATGGCATGATTCAGCCAATTTCAAGAAACAACAATTACTGCCTAACCTCCCCCCACGGTCCGTTGTGATAATAGATAATGCATCATATCATAACGTCAAAGTAGAGCATTATCCAACGTTCGCTTCCATGAAGATGAACATGCTAACCTGGTTGAAAGAGCGTAACATATCGTGTCATCCGGAAATGATCAAAATACAGTTGTAGGAGTTGATAAGAGCCCACAAGGCTAAACTCGAGCGTCGTGGGAGCCTATTCGATTTTGAAGATCAGATGGTAGAAAAAATAAAGATTATACGATGTATAATAAATACCCTTTCTCCAGTAGAAGAAAGGTCCAAAAAAAATAGTCATAGAAATGCTCGAGCGCGTCAGATATTAGGGGGGGCATTAAGTGAACCCGAAAGAAACACCCATTCAAAAATTGGATTATTTTGTACCGGAATAGTAATGTTGACTTGGAGAGTGAACTGGCAATATAAACAACTTAAATTATACGAATATTTACTGATTATTTTGATGCGAAATTATTGATTCAATTGTAAATACGACTTGTAAAATTATTATTAATATTTTCAAATCTAGTGTGTTTATGTTTAATATATTCTTATGTTAGCGATATAAATCTAGGGATTTTGGGTGAATAGAATTTTAGAGTCGCACCAGCTGTTTTTTGGCATGACATATGTAAATATAACCTCAATAAAATTATTTATTCAATAATTTCAATAATTCATTAAGAAAGAAAATAACAAATATATGTGAATTACGGAAAGTTTAATCGAAAATCAACAGAGCTGGTGGTCCAATCCATTATGAAGAAAAATCATTCAAATCTTGAAGTTTTCTCATCTTGTGAAATGTACCCAACATTTCCAAGGTAAAATTATCATTATACAGCAATTATAGTAGGGGAGCCCACGAGGCTGAACTCGAGCGTCGTGGGGTCCTATTCGATTTTGAAGGTCAGATGGTAGAAAAAAAACTGAATCAAACAGTAAACAATCCTAAGTTTTGTTAATTGAAATTCAATCCTCTCAGACTGTATGGCAGTCAAATTTTATATCCTTGACATATAAAAACACATACCATTTGTTATTCTATCTATTTGATAAACGATGAAAACAAAATGGCTGCTGCCAACAACTAATGTGTATGGAAATAAAATAAATAAATGGACAATTCAAGATTTAAAATGTCAAAATATTGATAAAAATTATTCATAAGAATTAGTAGAACAAAAAAAAACTTGACTTACCTAAAATACTGCCATCCACAAGTAACACCGACAAAACAGCGAACTCAACCTTCACAAGACCAAGACCACAACCAAACTGAACTGAACATTAAAATAGCTATCGACCGCTTCCGTTTAGAAAGATGACGCTCGCTCAATGTTGCCACGTCTACTTCTCCAACAATATATGCAGGTGAATTGCATAACTCTCAACAACTTTCCAAAGAAAATTCTCCCACAATTTGTACACAACTTTTATTTTGTCTTATTTATGAACTTATTGTCAGTAACAAATTGTGAAATCCAGAATAATTTGTTGTCTTACTAGAAACATGAACAACAACAACTTAATTGATAATAAAGAATGATTGGACGACAAAAAGGAATCCAATCGAAATAGTAATTTACGAAAACATTTATTAAATAGATACTATTACGATTTATTACCATATATTTTATTTCTTGGAATCTTTAATACGTTTGCCAAATAAAGATTTAAAGAAAAACTCGTTCATTGACGAAAAAAAATGTTTGTAGACTGAATACTATATTGAAATTTTCTTAACCAATATTTTTGTTATTCAGTGAAATTCTGCATCTGTAATTTAATTACTAAATGAATTAACAGTATTAAAAACTACTTCTAAATATCATAATATGATAATGAACAATGATATCGAAAAGTCAAAAATTTTACTTTCACACCATAAGACGCATCCGGACCATAATTTTCGGTTTTCATACTCAAGTTATACTTCGAGGGGAGCTCCTATGCCCGCCTCCATAGCTACGCCACTGGTTTAGTTTATTATTTAAGTAACATTTGTGAATTCATTGTGTAATAACTGTAAAATATTGCGAATTACCGTTGATGCTTACATAGATTGAAATTCTCAATTATAGAGACATGTCTCTCCAAAAAGATAACAATTTATCAACTATCTACTTCATCATCGACTCTATTATACACCAATACTAAATAACTACATAAGTAGTTTATTTATATTAAAATATGATAATTACGGACTCAACGATGCATAAAGACATATTACTTACTTAGTACATTACACTCATGACACTGAAGCATTAATGCAGTGTACTAATGATGACACTAAAAACCCTGTTAATATTACACTAATGACATTAACGCATTAGCGTACGAAATTACTGATGTATTATCTAGTGTTCCATTAGTTTTTTCCGCAAGAAGTTCTTCCTTGAGATCGAATAAAACGTGAATTTTTGTTGTTTTTTTTGTTTCCAAGCTCCTT
Source organism: Meloe dianella (assembly GCA_028455855.1). Lineage (NCBI taxonomy): Eukaryota > Metazoa > Arthropoda > Insecta > Coleoptera > Meloidae > Meloe > Meloe dianella. The sequence continues at coordinate 129,365 of JAPTHL010000128.1, forward strand.
CGCACCCCTCTCGACCAGGAACATTTTCCATGGAGAACAAAAAAGCTTACACTCTGAACAATTAAGGGCCTCCTCAAGGTATGCGGGTGCCCGGAAAAAATATCCCCATGTCTTGTCGGGCCAGTGTGTGTGAATTCTTTATTTATTTTTTGTTATATAGTTGAAATATTTGATGATTTTTTTAAAAGTTTATTTGCACTTTTTCTTTGTTATTTTTTCTTTGAAAATGAAATTATTCTTCACAGTGTTAAATATTTTCTAACATTTCTTATTATCATTATCATTATCATCATGTCAATGTCAAGGTCAATGTAAAGGGAATTAAAGACCCAATCCCTTTTAGATATAAAATATTAATAAATCACAGTTAAAATAATTATAGCTATCTATCTGTATAGAATGGTAGATAAATAAATAAATAAATAAATAAATAAATGAATAAATAAATAAATATGAACGATATTAATATTCGACAAGCCACAACAACAAAGAGAATTGATAAAATTTCTACTATTAAACTGAAATCTCCAAATTATGTTTAATTTATTTATAAATTCGGGTTGAAGAAAACATCAGGATACCTTGATTCCGAATCATCCACACATCTGTGATTAGGTATGCGTGTATTCATAACGATAATTAATTTGACAAAATAACTTTCGTATATCTTTTTCTATTCTAAATAAACAGAAAATATTTGCTGTATTTTGAAATGTATTCATTCTAATTAATAATTACGTAATCAACAATATTCTTAACATTTTGCAAATAATTAAAGTCTTACTGTGCTGTAGGCAATCAATTATACACATCGAGGGCACCGTCTACCTCGCTTGATACGAGGTGTGTTTGAAGAGTTAACAACAATTACAACATCTATCCTTCATTAATTTTCCCGTAAATTACGTAAAGCTGTATAATATGCGTATGCTGAACGAACAATCTGTGAATTTAAAATCAAATAATAGAACAAAATTATTTACGTAAAACAATTATTATTATTTTTTTTTAATCTAATTATTCACCCTTGTAAATGTAATCAAATTAACTGGTATCAAATCAAATATAATTAATACCATTGGTTTCTTAATAGCAACCATAAAAAATAATAAATCTTTTTTGAATTGTTGTGGCAAATTGGTCCAATCAGTTTCAAATAAAGCATAACTTAAGCGATCACTCTAGACATTATTAAAACAATTATTTATCAACATTTATACCAACAAAAAAGGAAAGAACGAACAAAATTATAAAATTACTCACTTTATATGATATTTCATTACCAAACCAACAATATAAAAGGATTTGAACGAAAATACCAATTTCGTAAGAGAGTAAACTGAAAAATCTTGAATCTTTCGATGGTATCTACAAAACAAATCAAATTAAATACTTTATGAGATTTTAATTGATTAATTAATTATTGAATAATTAATAATAACAAAATACTTACCACTGATAATGCGAATGTTGTCATACAGATGACAATAATTGAACATGCGAATTGTCATAAAATGATTTCATGAAATACATGCAATAATTGTTTTGTATAATTATCAATAATACGATGATGTTCAACATAACCAAATAACAATTGTTTTAAATATTGATAATCGTTAATGTTTTGTTGATTTGTACCATTAATCATTGAAACAATATCATTATATAATAAGTCGTATTGTGCACCGATTTGGATCATATTGATGGCAAAAAATGAATCAATTGCAATTATATTTAATGCATTAAATCCTGTACCGAATGTTTGTAAACCAAAAACATAATCAAAACAATAATTATGTTGATAATTAAATGGTAACCATATTGGCCATGGCAAATTACAATTAATTAATGGTAATATTGTTAATGATAATAAACAAAACATAACAAGTGTAAAATATGACAAAAATATCAGTTTAGATAATTTAATTGAATTATTAATAATTCCAATTTGCTCTTGTGATTGTTGTTGTTGTTGATGTTTCGGTTGAAATTTATGATGCTTTAAATAATTCAATATTGGTTGAATTTCTTCAAATTTATAATGAAAAATGATATTTTTGATAACAGCACTCCATATATTGGGTAAAAATGCTAATATTTCACTAATTTCAAAAAAATTCTTTATATTTACTACAACATAACCAATTTCCAATATATTAAATATTATCATTATTATAATTATTAACAATTTATAATATTTATTATAACGATTATTTCAAATTATATTCAACACTATCACTTAAATTAATTGTCTTTTTTTATATTCTAACACGACTGTTGAACGAATTCTGATACAGTTCTGATACTTAGATGAATTCGACTTTCTATACTTTTCTTCACCCCTAATTCATAAATAAATTAAACATAATTTGGAGATTTTAGTTTAATAGTAGATATTTTATGAATTCTTTTTGTTGTTGTGGCTTGTCGAATTTCAGTAATTCCCCTAATTATAACGTAGATATCTATATACGTTAATATCCTTCATATTAATTAATTTATTTATCTACCGTTCTATACAGATAGATAGCTATAATTATTTTAATTGTGATTTATTAATATTTCATAAAAATGGTTGTGTCTTTTAATTGCTCTAGCATTGACATTGACTTGTCCGTTTATTTGTACTTCCTACCCCTAGAATCGATGAGTAGAGACCGGACATACACATAAGCGCGTCCTTACTTAGCGTGGGGATGTAGTCCGTCCATTGGTGTACTTCGAAGCAGTCGTTTCAAAAACAACTAGATAACTATATGAAGTTTCGGTAAGAACTACACAAGCAAATTTACAGGCGACTCTAGAGCTACTTACACTAAGGTGGGATGAAGCGGAGGGGATTTTGCAATAGTCAATAGTATTCAACTCCAGAAACCCAAGAAATCATGCAGTGGCGGCGACAAAAAATTCTTAATCTATTTTCACGAAAATAAGTTATGTATGTCACATTTGCTAATAAATTCTAATTAATATCATATTCCATTAATGTATCATTTTTGTGACCATATTGCCAAAAATTTAAAATCAACAAAACTATTGAGTAATTGAATGCGGAATGCACGGCACTGGAAGGCAAGGGTAGGTGGGTGGAGCAATGGGGCAAGTGGGGATGACGACCTTCTTTCTAGCGGTGTATTTCTTTGAATACAGAAATATCAGTTGAGCCTTGGCAGTCCCCCGACTTATATATAATAATACCAAGAGCGTACTGAACAAAATGATCTTCCATCTGAAATTTATTTACACGCGATCTGTTTCGGTCGTCAGGCCATCACCAACTAAATAATACAAAAACAAAAGTTATACATGAAACATTAAATAATCATTTTCTTTTAAAATTACAAATAAAACAAATAATTGTTACATACAATTAAATTAATAAATTAATAAATAAAACCAAATTAATTTACCATGTTAATAAATAATAATAAATAATAAATATAGATAAATAAAAACAAAAACCTTTAAACATCATCGCAAATAATGTTCAAATCTTAATATCGATAGCTAAAGGGCACTTGCATTTCATAATGATTATTATTGAAAAAAGGAATCAAAAAAAGAAAAAAGTATTGTTGTCGAGAACAACAGTTGAACTCGAGACTTCTGCAATAGAATGCAAACTCTTAACCCCTGTGGTATCTGTTTCAACGGTTGATGTGTTTTACTACTTAAAGAAAAATAATAATCTGAGTAGTATTGTAATTTTATTGGAAATATTTCAATCTTTGTCTGATCTATTGAAAGGCGCTATGTGGCATAGTCCGAGGTCTCTAAAATCACCTTAAATAAGACAAAGATGTCAAATGCTCGTCGCTACAGTTGTCGATCTATTTCATAAAAACAACAGTATTTGTGGAACTTAGCGGCGTGAAATTATCACACTGATGATAACAGTGGGACGGTCAAATGGAAAAAATACTCCTACTTTAACGCCCTATCTATTCTATCTCACTTTATCTATAAGGAAGAGTAGAGTACTGTTGCCGCGGTTAGGGAATACAACTGCGGGGCGGGGAGAGTAGCGCTAGAACGAATCCAGCAGTGAAGTGAGACTTCATAGAGTGAGACGGAAAAACAACATTCAGTGGCGACTCGCTTAGAAAAAGATTTGCATGAATTTTAAAATTAAATTAATTCAAATATTAATGTTTCTAATAATATCTAAAAATTATAATAACAATTATGAAATAAGTAAATGAAAACTTCATCCAAGAAATATTTATATTAACACTGAAACTAGTTTTGACTCAAATTTATCAGAGCCGTCATCATTCAATAGCTAGATAAATACAAATGAAGTTAAAATTATAAATTTAATATGAGAGTCCATGTCATGTATGTGTTTACTTGACATATTCAATTAATAGTATAGAAGAAAATTAGTAACATCAGATTAACAAGATTTGGTTATATAAAAAATTAATGATGAATACATGGTTGGAGCAGAAAAATATACAGCATAATACGAGCATGACCAAGCCAGAGATATATAATTTAATCAAACTTCATAAATCCCAACATGCTTTGTACAAACTGGATGCATTACCATCCGGATTGAAATCCAGTTGAAAAGATATGGGCAATTGTTAAACATTGGATGGCCCAAAGGAATGTTACTTATAAATTCAAAGATGTTGAACAATTAGCTAGGGAGAAATTCAATTCCGTTACAACAGATGAATGGATTAATGTATGTAACCATATAAAAAAAGTCGAAGATGAATACATTATAAAAGAGGGTATTTTGGACCACGCAATGGATGAACTACGTATTGTTGTAACTGGTGAAACCTCGGATGAAGACGATGAAGACGACGAAATTGAACTTTTGTTTGGTTCTGCAAATCCTGAGAATTTTGAAATGCAAGAATCGGATACTGCCGAAGCAGTTCAACATTATTCACTTTGATATACTACAGAAAAATCGATATACAATAATGCTTGATTGATTTTTTTTGCTTTCACAATAAACTAGATAGTTAAAAAAATTAATTATTATTTTCGTCATATTTTTCCACTTCATTATCCTCTTTGATTTTACAGTCAATAAGTTGTGAAGAATGACAAAATAACCAAATTATTTCAAATTGTCTTGCACCTTTTGTATAATTACGAACGCCACTGAAATCCTAGACACAAGATAGGTTGTAGATTAGCACGTAAGTAAAACAATTGTATGTTTTAGACCTGCCTCATAGTAATGATGGAAGAGGCGCCCCACCTCTAAAGTACCTACTTTCTTTTGTCAGATCTATAGTGCAGGTCTTTTCGCCTATGTGGCGTAGTTTTTTACAAGACATGTATAGCAAAATAGTTTCCAGATTTGCCAGACAAATGAGGGCGCTGTGGGTCTTACTAAATCGTTTATATTGACGCCATCAGATGTCAGTTTAGATGGCCAAAGGAAAAAAGGGAAAGATAGAAATTTTTAAATTTTGTATTTCGTCGACCCTTTATTGATAGATTTATTACTTTCTGTCTAATTTTGTTTTGGTCGCTTTATGTGTAAATAAACGCCATTGCTCATTTCGTTATTTTTATTTTACAAACCAAAACAAAATTTAAATAAAATTCATTTTGCAGTGGGAAATTATAAAAAATCAATTTAATAATATATTTTAAAATGTCACCAATACAAGGTAAGTATTTACACAATTTACGTTTTTTATATCAACAGAAATAATCATTGTTAAACGACATTATTTTCATATATATACAAAAGAATAAAGACTATGGAGAAGTATTCTTTGCGGATCAACGGAGGATGAGGAAACAGTTGTACATTGGTATTCAAAGAACTCGCAAAAGTAAGTAAATAGTTATATTGATAAAGCTGGTAAAAAAAGGTAAAGTATTTTGTCCATATGCATACATCACACAATTATTTGGTAATCAGTGCATCATCTAATGATTTTTTTATTCACCTTATTATATTTTATATGTATATATGTAAATATACTTATTATTTTCAATTTTTACTTCTAATATACTTATAATATATTAATTAATGTTTTATTTCCCTTCATTAACGAAAAAAATAATAATAATGAGAATAATGAGCAACCCAGTGAACGTGTTTAAGTTTGGTTTCGAACCAAGCTTCGACATGAACCTATCCTAGTCTTGCACCAGCATCCAATGCTAGCACCTAGAGATCTCACAAAAGAAAGTAGGTACTTTAGAGGTGGGGCGCCGCTTCCATCTTTACCATGGGGCAGGTCTCAAACATACAATTGTTTTACTTACGTGCTAATCTACAACCTATCTTGTGTCTCGGATTTCAGTGGCGTTCGTAATTATACAAAAGGTGTAAAATAATTTAAAATAATTTAATTTTTTTGTCATCCTTCACAACTTATTGACTGTAATCAAAGAGGATAATGAAGTGGAAAAATATGACGAAAATAATAATTCATTTTTTTAACTATCTAGTTTATTGTGAAAGCAAAAAAAATCAATCAAGCATTATTGTAAAGCGATTTTGCTGTAGTACATTAAGGTGAATAATCTTGAATTGCTTCGGCAGTCTCCGATTCTTGCATTTCAAAATCCTCAGAATTTGTAGAACCAAACAAAAGTGCAATTTCGTCGTCTTCATCGTCTTCATCCGAGGATTCACCAGTTACAATAATACGTAATTCATCCCTTGCGTGGTCCAAAATACCCTCTTTTATAATGTCTTCATATTCGACTTTTTTTATATGGTTACATACATTAATCCATTCATCTGTTGTAACGGAATTGAATTTCTCCCTAGCTAATTGTTCAACATCTTTGAATTTAAAAGTAACATTCCTTTGAACCACTCAATTTTTAACAATTGCCCATATCTTTTCAATTGGATTTCAATCCGGATGATAGAGTGGTAACCGTAATACACTGTGACCATGCTGTCCCACTAATGTATCTAGTTTGTACAAAGCGTGTTGGGATTTATGAAGTCTTATTAATTTATATAACTCTGGCTTGGTCATGCTCGTATTATGCTGTATATTTTTCTGCTCTAACCATGCAATCATCGCGGCTTTGAGGTCACTACTTGATGAGACTTTTTCAAATTTTATATTATGATATGCAGCATTATCAATTACCAAAACAGATCGGGGTGGAAGATTAGTAAGAAGCTGTTCTTCTACCCATTTTTATTGTTTTTAATTTTATTTCTTACAGAATTCAGAAAAATTGAAGTGTTACAATTTTCAATTATTGATTTTCATTAATTCTTTCACATTTAAAAGTGGTGTAATGGACCGTCCTCAACACAAGCCAGCAGTGGACTGAGCGAACGCGCTCAAGTGCGCGTGCCCACAGAGTGGGAGAACTGGCCGCTTGAAGAAAGTATATATAGATCTGACAAAAGAAAGTAGGTACTTTAGAGGTGGGGCGCCGCTTCCATCATTACTATGAGGCAGGTCTAAAACATACAATTGTTTTACTTACGTGCTAATCTACAACCTATCTTGTGTCTAGGATTTCAGTGGCGTTCGTAATTATACAAAAGGTGCAAGACAATTTGAAATAATTTGGTTATTTTGTCATTCTTCACAACTTATTGACTGTAAAATCAAAGAGGATAATGAAGTGGAAAAATATGACGAAAATAATAATTCATTTTTTTAACTATCTAGTTTATTGTGAAAGCAAAAAAAATCAATCAAGCATTATTGTATATCGATTTTTCTGTAGTACATCAAAGTGAATAATCTTGAACAGCTTCGGCAGTCTCCGATTCTTGCATTTCAACATCCTCAGGATTTGCAGAACCAAACAAAAGTTCAATTTCGTCGTCTTCATCCGAGGTTTCACCAGTTACAACAATACGTAGTTCATCCATTGCGTGGTCCAAAATACCCTCTTTTATAATGTATTCATCTTCGACTTTTTTTATATGGTTACATACATTAATCCATTCATCTGTTGTAACGGAATTGAATTTCTCCCTAGCTAATTGTTCAACATCTTTGAATTTATAAGTAACATTCCTTTGGGCCATCCAATGTTTAACAATTGCCCATATCTTTTCAACTGGATTTCAATCCGGATGGTAATGCATCCAGTTTGTACAAAGCATGTTGGGATTTATGAAGTTTGATTAAATTATATATCTCTGGCTTGGTCATGCTCGTATTATGCTGTATATTTTTCTGCTCCAACCATGTATTCATCATTAATTTTTTATATAACCAAATCTTGTTAATCTGATGTTACTAATTTTCTTCTATACTATTAATTGAATATGTCAAGTAAACACATACATGACATGGACTCTCATATTAAATTTATAATTTTAACTTCATTTGTATTTATCTAGCTATTGAATGATGACGGCTCTGATAAATTTGAGTCAAAACTAGTTTCAGTGTTAATATAAATATTTCTTGGATGAAGTTTTCATTTACTTATTTCATAATTGTTATTATAATTTTTAGATATTATTAGAAACATTAATATTTGAATTAATTTAATTTTAAAATTCATGCAAATCTTTTTCTAAGCGAGTCGCCACTGAATGTTGTTTTTCCGTCTCACTCTATGAAGTCTCACTTCACTGCTGGATTCGTTCTAGCGCTACTCTCCCCCGCCCCGCAGTTGTATTCCCTAACCGCGGCAACAGTACTCTAAGTCGCACCGTTAAGCGTCAAATGGAGTCCGACTCCGATCGAGACTTTATAGGTGGCTTGGATGCGACCTAGAGGCTCGATTTCCCTATCATTCCTAACCGTCTTTGTAGGTGGCTTGGATGCGATCTAGAGATATCCTTGTTCTTCTCGGTGGTTTGTTTCGACGGAAGAACCTGTTCCTAATGACCTTCTATTAATTCTGCTGTGGCTTGTTGGCGACCAGAGTTAACCAGAACCGTCCCGTTTATCAATTCTGCTGTGGCTTGTTGGCGACCAGAGTTAACCAGAACCGTCCCGTTTATCAATTCTGCTGTGGCTTGCTGGCGACCAGAGTTAACCAGAACCGTCCCGTTTATCAATTCTGCTGTGGCTTGTTGGCGATCAGAATTATCCAGAACCGTCCCGTCTATTAATTATTTATCTGTATTAATTTATTAGTTATTAGAATAAATTATTTTATTTTGTACCATCTAGTAATTCTCTCTTATTCAAGAGAGTGGCGCCCGAGTATCTCCACACAACTAACACTAACTGCTAACGTTACACTAAAAATACCCTGACTTCTCTGGCCAGCTTTAACCTATGGCAAATAACGTTACAAAATTTTGGCGCCCGAGCAGGGACGATTTTTCACAGATACGTTTTTGGATTGTGTGGGTTTCCCAGTAAGCCAATTGTCAACCAAAAATGCCTACGACCGAGACCAGTGAAACACCGGTAGCTGAAGCTCCAAAGTTGGGTTGGATCTACAACATGAATAAAGAAGCGTTGACCGGATTTATGAGTTTTCTACAATTGGACACGTCTGGTACAGTGGAAGAGCTTCGGAAAAGGGTAATAGCACAACTGAAAGAAAACCCAAGCGGTTCAGCCGTTGTTAATCCAGCCGCCGTAAATCCAACTGTCGAAAACCCAATTTCCGCTGCCATGCCAGAAATAAATGAACATAACGTTCTGGACAAAGTCCGGAAATGGAACCTAAATTTCTTAGGTAAGGAATCTAATGCTATTAGTTTTTGGGAGCGGTTAGTCGAATTAAAGTTATCATACAACGTTGCCGATGAACATCTGTTGCGAGCACTGCCGGAATTATTACAAGGCCAAGCTTTACTATGGTACTATGGTACTATGGCACTCATGGAACGACTTCGCCACAGATTTCAAGGGTTTCTTCTTTCCGTACGATCATCTACTAACACTTGAAGACGAAATTCGAAGCCGAGTACAGCGTCCCCATGAGCAAGTAAAAGAATTTATTACCGCGTTACAGACCTTGATTCGACGCCATGGTGGTTTTTCTACGGAAACCGAATTATACCGCATTTACCGCAATCTGGCACCTGAACATCGATTGAACATCCGGCGACAAGACATCTACAACTTAGATGAGCTCGTTGTTCGAGCCACTGAGTTAGAAAGAGTCCAAAGGGAGATTAAATCAAATGTCGAAAAATTTGTTTCCCAAAGAAGAGAGTTACTGAAGCCAAATAAGAAACCGTCATGTTCGACAGCCAATGGGTATCTTCCAAATTATAAACCGAATGAATTTTGCTGGCATTGCGGACAACGTGGTCATATTCGTACGGATTGTAATAAACAATTTAGAAAATTTTGCTCGAAATGTGGTAAATTGGATATACTATCCCGTGACTGCAAATGTAAACGTACGGGAAACGATCATGGGACTGGAAAACAGTGAGGCATTCCCGTCCGACACAAACTGCAGCCTCACCTGTTTTTAACGTGCAGCCGGACTCTGACCAACGAATGTTCATCACCTTGAAGATCTATCATCGAGACTTTCAGGCGTTGGTGGACACAGGCGCTGCACAGTCATACATAGGTCCGTCTGCGGTACGACATTGCACCAAACATCATGCGAAACCGACCAGTATTAACTTGGTGACTTGTCTGGCAGATGGAAAAAAAATTTCCATCACTAAAAAGTACAGGGTATCATGTAAAATTGACGACCATGAACTCCTTGCCGAATTGTTACACCTACCATCCCTGGTAAACGACGTTATTATTGGCGCCGATTTACTGGTCAAATGGAAAGCAAGAATCAACCTAGCTGAACATCATTTCAGTATCCCTGATGTTCCTGTTATTTCACCGTTGAACGTATGGTCCGACGTCACCACCGAACAGCAACATCAGCTGCAGAAATTTTTGAAGACAGAACTACAAAAATTTAACAACATTCAAGGTTGTACACCGTTAGTACAACACCAGATCAAACTCTCCAAGTCAACACCGATAAAACAGCGATTTCGTCCTCTAAATCCTGCAATGCAAGCCATCGCCAACAATGAAATCGACAAAATGTTAGCTGATGGTGTAATAGAGCCATCGGATAGTCCATGGAGTTCACCGATTGTTTTGGTAAGAAGAAGAATAGAAAATATCGATTTTGTATCGATTTCCGCGAGATTAATGACATATCTACTAAAGATGCGTATCCGTTACCACAAATCAACTCAATTTTAGATAAATTAAAACAGGCACGCTACATTTCCACTCTTGATCTCCGTCAGGGTTATTGGCAAGTGGCATTAACTCCCGATAGCAAACCGATCACCGCTTTTACCGTCCCGGGAAGAGGATTATTCCAATTCCGGGTAATGCCGTTTGGATTGCATTCCGCACCGGCCACGTTTCAACGGCTCCTGAACCGCGTAATAGGGCCAGAAATGGAAGACTTTGGTGCGTTCGCCTACTTAGATGATATTGTGGTGTTGGGACGCACTTTCCATGAACATCTGAACAACCTCCGTGAAGTTTTCCACCGTCTCCGTGAAGCCAACTTGCAACTGAATCCTGATAAATGTCATTTTTGCAAGAATGAATTGGTGTATCTGGGACATGTAATTAATAGTAATGGGATTCACACCGATCCTGATAAAGTCTCCGCTGTCGTGAATTTTCCAACACCGACGTCCGTAAAACATATCCGTCAATTTCTGGGAATAGCTTCCTGGTACCGTCGATTTATTCAAAATTTTTCAAACATCGTCGCACCGTTGAATAAATTATTACGAAAAAATCAAAAATAGGAATGGAAGTCGGAACAAGACACTGCGTTTAAACAGCTAAAAAATCAACTAACCACCGCTCCAATTCTTTCATGTCCTGATTTCAACAAGCCGTTCTATCTTCAAACCGACGCCTCTGACGTAGGTCTTGGCGTAGCACTGTTCCAGAAAACTGAAGATAAAGAACAAGTGATTGCATATGCGAGTCGCACGTTGAACCGTGCTGAGAAGAATTATACTAGCAGCGAAAATGGATATTTAGCCATTGTGTATGGAATCGAGAAAATGAGACCCTACCTAGAGGGATATCACTTCACCGTCATTACCGATCACCAGGCACTTAAATGGTTGAAATCGTTGAAAAATCCTACTGGTCGTCTAGCCCGGTGGGCAATCCGTTTGCAACAATTCGACTGTAACGTCATATACCGTCGTGGTGAACAGAATAAAGTCGCAGATGCATTATCCCGTCAACCAGTGGATTCCACTCCAAACTATAGTCATGAATTACTCGCGTCGTCATCGTTACCACCTTGTTCGTGGTACCGGAAAATGGTTGAAAAAATACGAAATCATCCCGACCAGTTTCCAGACTACCTGATTCAGGAAAACCAGTTATACCGTCGTTTCTATGATAGAAATGATTTCTCCGAATTGGGTACGGCTGCAGACTGGAAAACCTGCGCACCATCTCCGCTTCGGCGTGACATCATTAAAGAAAACCATGACGATCCGACCGCGGGACATCTAGGAATAGCGAAAACCAGTACTCGTATAGCGAAGAAATATTATTGGCCTGGAATGTTCCGGGAAATAGCCCTGTACGTCCGTCGTTGTTCTAGATGTCAGCGATATAAAGTGGATCATCATCAAACGTCTGGAAAAATGTTGCATGCAATGATTGAAGAACCATGGCACACCGTTTCATCCGACATCATTGGTCCTTTACCCCGTTCTAAACATGGCAACTGTTTCCTAATTGTCTTCCAAGACAAATTCACCAAATGGGTAAAATTTTTCCCAATCCGAAATGCCACAGGAAAAACCGTCACGAAAAGCTTCTTGAAAAACATCGTCTATCGTTTTGGATGTCCACGCGCCGTCATAACCGATAATAGTACACCATATGAAACCGAGTTTTCAAGGATATGTTGAAAGATTACGGCATTCAACGCCGAAATATCTCGCCGTACACACCGCAAGCGAATCCCGTGCAAAGAGCCAACCGTGTGATTAAAACAATGATCGCTCAATTTTCCGAACAGAATCATCGCAATTGGGACGATCACTTGGGAGAATTCCGTCTTGTCATCAATTCAGCAGTACACGAGTCCACCAAATATTCACCGGCATATCTGAACTTTGGTAGAGATCTACGTATACCAAGCCGCATATTACCCGCACAAACAGCGCCTGGAAAAGCTACATGAAATTAATAAGTTTGCAAAATTACATCTGCAACAGGCATTCCAGCAACAAAGTCATTATTACAATCTCCGTCGAAGCGACTGGAGACCGAGTGTGGGTGAGTTGGTAATGCGTCGAACTCATTATTTGTCATCCAGCATTAAAGAATTCGCTGCTAAACTAGCACCGAAATACGACGGGCCTTGGGAGATTAAAAAGAAGATATCTCCAGTTCTATATCTCTTAAATGCCGATAAAGGAAAACGCCGACCATTGGTTCATGTTAAAGATTTGAAACCGGCTTTCGAAAACAATCAGCAATAGTCAAGATAACAATGCCAAATCAAAGAAGCACTATTAGCTACGACAGTTCAGTAGTAAATTTGCAGACGAAATTTATAGTCATAATTGTAATAATAAAAATAATAATAATGAGTGATCGGGAGTTAAAGACGCCGTCCCCAATGGGGGATATATTATATATCCCAACATCATTGTCACCGATGACGTATGAATGGTTCCTGCCTGTGTCACCGTTGCCCGCATCACCTCCACAAGCAGCGAGGGCACCCTCCCCGCCGTCAAGATCAAGATTCGTTTGCCGAACGGCAAATGGATTAGGACGAACAGGGCCTAAGGGATACCATTTGTCGGAAGAAGTTAATATTTATTTTGTTTACAGTATTTTATTTCATTTGGAATGGATTTATTTTTTTTTAATTGTTTTCCGCAGGTGGTGGAGGGGAAATGCTTTAAGCACCTCTCACGTATGGTTCTACCCCCGTGAGAGAGTGTGGGATTCTGAGCCCGTCTGGACCCCATACCCACTAAAACCCCTCCTTTTTCCCGGGTGCGAGTCCGTGACCCTTATTTCCCTCATCTGGACAAGAAAGTATATAAGTCGCACCGTTAAGCGTCAAATGGAGTCCGACTCCGATCGAGACTTTATAGGTGGCTTGGATGCGACCTAGAGGCTCGATTTCCCTATCATTCCTAACCGTCTTTGTAGGTGGCTTGGATGCGATCTAGAGATATCCTTGTTCTTCTCGGTGGTTTGTTTCGACGGAAGAACCTGTTCCTAATGACCTTCTATTAATTCTGCTGTGGCTTGTTGGCGACCAGAGTTAAACAGAACCGCCCCGTTTATTAATTCTGCTGTGGCTTGTTGGCGACCAGAGTTAACCAGAACCGTCCCGTTTATAAATTCTGCTGTGGCTTGCTGGCGACCAGAGTTAACCAGAACCGTCCCGTTTATCAATTCTGCTGTGGCTTGTTGGCGATCAGAATTATCCAGAACCGTCCCGTCTATTAATTATTTATCTGTATTAATTTATTAGTTATTAGAATAAATTATTTTATTTTGTACCATCTAGTAATTCTCTCTTATTCAAGAGAGTGGCGCCCGAGTATCTCCACACAACTAACACTAACTGCTAACGTTACACTAAAAATACCCTGACTTCTCTGGCCAGCTTTAACCCGTGGCAAATAACGTTACAGTGGTTGTTTTTATTTATATTGGCTTCATAATGTTAATTTTTTTTATAAATATCTATTTTGAATTTACGTACATGTACTCTCATATTAAATTTATAATTTTAACTTCATTTGTATTTAGCTATTGAATGATGACGGCTCTGAGAAGTTTGAGCCAAAACTAGTCTCAATGTTAATACAAATATTTCTTGGGTGTGGGTAGCGCGTGTGTGTGTGTGTGTGTGTGTGTGTGTGTGCGTGCGTGCGCGCGCGTGTGTGTGTGTGTGTTCTTTTTTTTTGTTAGTTGAAATAATTGACGATTTTTCTTTCAAGTTTACTGTTTCTTTGTTATTTTATTCTTTGAAAATGAAATTTTTCTTAACAGGGTTAAATATTTTCTAACATTTATTATTATCATTATTCTAGCATAATGTCAATGTCAAGGTCAATGTATAAGCAATTAAAAGTCACAACCGTTTTTATGAAATATTAATAAATCAAAATTAAAATAATTATAGCTATCTATCTGTATAGAATGGGAGATAAATAAATTAATTAATATGAACGATATTAACGTAGATATCTACCTTATAATTCGGGGAAATACTAATATTCGACAAGCCACAATAACAAAGAGAATTCATAAAATCTCTTTACTATTAAACTAAAATCTTCAAATTATGGCTAATTTATTTATGAATTCGGGGTGAAAAAAAGTATAAAAAGTCGAATTCAACTATCAGAAATCTATCAGAATTCATTCAACAGTCGTCTTAGAATATAAAAAAAATGGCTATTAATTTAACTGAAAGTGTTGAATATAATTTGAAATTATTTAAATTCGGTGCATTATGGCATTATCCAAATAATCGTTATTATAAATTTTATAAATTGTTAATACTTATAATAATGATAATATTTAGTTTATTAGAAACTGTTTATGTGATATTAAATATAAATAATTTTTTTGAAATTAGTGAACTATTAGCAACTGTGCCAAATGCATGTGCTGCTATGATAAAAAATTTTATATTTCAATATAAATTTGAACAAATCCAACAATTATTGAATTATTTAAAACATCATAAATTTCAACCGAAACATCAACAACAACAACAATCACAAGAGCAAATTGGAATTATTAATAATTCAATTAAATTATCTAAACTGATATTTTTGTCATATTTTACACTTGTTATGTTTTGTGTATTATCATTAACAATATTACCATTAATTAATTGTAATTTGCCATGGCCAATATGGTTACCATTTAATTATCAACATAATTATTGTTTTGATTATGTTTTTGGTTTACAAACATTCGGTACAGTATTTAATGCATCTAATTTAATTGCAATTGATTCATTTTTTGCCATCAATATGATCCAAATCGGTGCACAATACGATTTATTATATAATGATATTGTTTCAATGATTAATGGTACAAATCAACAACACATAAATGATTATCTATATTTAAAACAATTGTTATTTGGTTATGTTGAACATCATCGTATTATTGTTAATTATACAAAACAATTATTGCATGTATTTCATGAAATCATTTTATTACAATTCGTATGTTCAATTATTGTCATCTGTATGACAACATTCGCATTATCAGTGGTAAGTATTTTGTAGTTGTTAATTATTCATTAGTTAATTAATCAATTAAAATTTCATAAAGTAATTAATTTGATTTGTTTTGTAGATACCATCGACAGATTCAAGATTTTTCAGTTTACTCTCTTATGAAATTGGTATTTTCGTTCAAATCCTTTTATATTGTTGGTTTGGCAATGAAATATCATATAAAGTATGTAATTATTATAAAATTTTGTTCGTTTTCTTCTTTTTTTGTTGGTATAAATGTTGATAAATAATTGTTTTATTAATTTCTAGAGTGATCGATTGAGTTATGCTTTATTTGAAACTGATTGGACCAATTTGCCACAACAATTCAAAAGAGATTTATTATATTTTATGGTTGCTATTAAGAGACCAATGGTATTAATTATATTTGATTTAATACCAGTTAATTTGATTACATTTACAGGGGTGAATAAATAGATTTCTTCAAAAAAAATTATTGTTCTACGTAAATAATTTTGTTCTATTATTTGTTTTTAAATTTCTAGATTGTTCGTTCAGCATACGCATATTATACAGCTTTACGTAATTTACGGGAAAATTAATGGAGAATAGATAAAATGTTGTAATTGTTGTTGACTTTTAAACACACCTCGTATCAAGCTAGGTAGACGGTGCCCTCGATGTGTATAATTAGTTGCCTACAACACAGTAAGACTTGAATTTTTTGCAAAATGGTAATAAAACTGTTGATTAATTATTAATTAGAATGAATAAATTTCAAAATATAGCAAATATTTTCTGTTTATTTAAAATTGAAATATTTTGTCAAATTAATTATCGTTATGAATACACACCTATATAATCACAGGCAGTGGCGATCCTACCCACTGTGCGAGTAGTGCGTCGCACAGGGGCGGCCAAATTTTGGGGCGGCCAGCGACCAATATTTAAAAGAAAAGTTTTATATTTCCAAAAATATAACTATAACAGAAATGTATTGTCGAACTGATGGATTATGTAATTTTTTTATTTTGTCCTGACGCCACTGAAATATTAATCACAGTGAAAAACAAGATATATAGAAAATAGTTACATATCACGTTACATATACAAGCAAATGTGACACTTTGTTGAAATTGTAACTGTTATTTCTGTAAATTTTTTATCAGTTTTAGCACCAACAAAGAACAGATTGCCCATCTAGGAGAGAATCTGTCATTAGTTTTAAAGAATATGAAAATAGACTAGAACCACTTGTTTCTCATGAAATTTTTGGGAATATTGAGAATGAGCACTTTGCAGTTATTATATCTTAACATTCATCTTTTATCGCTTTCTTTTCATTTGCAAAAGCAATAGATCAGATAAAATCCAGCATATATGTTGGTAATTGCACTTTTTTCCTTCTCTATTCTACGAAAACTTTGTATGGTGATGACTTATGTAAATCCCACGATCGTATATTTAGTGGAGATTGGTTATCCCTAGATAATAAGTTTCTGCTTCTTTAAGTCTACTGTCAAGCTTGCGACAGAATCGCCGCGACAGAATCGCCGCGACAGCGTCGCCTAGTGGTGAACACATTGGTAGGTGCCAAGCTAGAGCGACACGACAGCCGGCGACAGAATGAATCATGCAATTTAACATCTCAAACAGTTTAAAATACTCATCATTTTACCAACAATTCTACATACTACCAACAATCTATACATAAAAATGTCGCGACCGTGTTGATTGTTGACTTTCGCGGGTTGTTGGTGGTCAAATATTAAAATCGGAGCAGAATTATCTCATATCTACTTAAAAGGTAATTCACTATCTGCTTTTGAAGTATTTTTCATAACGGCCAATGTACCTCCACCTGAACAATGGCCTGTCGGTACTTTGTCAATTACTAGTTTTATGATGCCCCTACGATCAAACATCTCAAACAGTTTCCAATCCTTATCTTTTTCCAAGAATTCTAAGTACTATAAAGAACTTGCCCATAAAAACGCCGTGACACTGTCGCAAGCTTGACATGGTCCATAAGAAAGTATGGTGAGCGTTTCTGTCGCTAATTTCCAAAAACGCCGAGCTCGACGTTTTTTCTGTCGCCAGTCGCAAACTTGACACCCTACATAAGAATCTGTGTTATGTCAACGCTGTCGCGGTGACTCTGTCGCAAGATTGGCAGGGGCTAAAAATACATGCATTTCTTTTTTTCACATCTAATTTGTTCATGTTTAGTTTCATTAATAAATTCATATTATAATCTTCTTTAACATTTAGCAAAATGTGTAGTGTGTTTTATACCTATAGAAGACCTAAAAGGGCGGCCACTTTCCGTGTGGCACATGGGCGGCCACTTATCTAGGATCGCCGCTGATCACAGGTGTCTGGGTGATTAGGAATCGGTGTTTCCCGATATTACTAGATTTAATTTTCTGTACTTCTTAAAAATAATCTTGAAGTAAATATTTTAAATTTTAAAAAAACACTGAATTAAACAATCGTCTTCATCGTTATTATTAAAATACCGATCTACAAACCAAATATTGTTCTATTGTTAAAGATTAACATTTCATTTGAGAGTATTTCAATTTTGTATTGATGCAATCTAGCCAGCGTAAGATTATTTTGTTTGTTCAAAGTGACCCTAATGGTGTTGAACCGAACCGCTTAGGGCTGCCCACTATCTCCTATCTATGTGGTAAATATTATTTGGGCAAACGTAAGCGGTTCAGTTCAACACCATTATGGAAAACTTCAAACTGTAATCAACACAGTTAAACCACGGTCGTTTGACACTACCCGAAATTAGCCGTAATTCTTTTAGCTCCACTATCAAAAGAACAAATTGTAAGACTAGATAGTAAGCCAAAGAGATAAAAGTATAAATTGGAAAAAGAACATATCATATAGTCATCTTTGTCTTAATTTTTGGTTCTCTTGACAATTGCGCTGCTTATTAGGAATTAAAGTTGGCTTCAATATCGAATGCTTTTAGTATAGGACTGCCGAAACCTGTTGATAAGACCGTGAACCAAACTTTAACTCTGGTAAATGCTGGTAGTGATAAAATACCATTTGCACAGGCGTAATCGATTCAGTTCAACACAATTTTAGGATCAATTTAAATCGTAAAGAGTACAGCATTTGCCCATCTAACTATATAACATGCATATTTGCTTTGAAATTTTGTCGACATGTCGTATACTGTGTGGGTTAGTTCAAGCTTGGGCAGAAGCATCAAGCCTGTTCTTAGAATAGGTATCTAGGAAGATGTACCGATATGTGTTTCCATTGCCATGCGATACAAGGGTCTATTAAAGATCATGAGTATGTATGGCGTTTAGCAAATTAAGAATAGTCCTAGTGGTGATTTTATACAATTTATTTTATTCTACATTTTTCATATCATTATTAAGAGAATACGTTTGTTGTTAATTATGGATCAATTATGGAACAATTTTATCAACATTTTGCAAATAATTCAAGTCAACTGTGTTCTAGGCAACTAATTATACACATCGAGTTCACCGTCTACCTAGCTTGATACGAGGTGTGTTTGAAAGTCAACAACAATTACAACATTTTATCTATTCTCCATTAATTTTCCCGTGAATTACGTAAAGCTGTAAAATATGCATATGCTGAACGAACAATCTGGAAATTTAAAAACAAATAATAGAACAAAATTATTTACGTAAAACAATAATTTTTTTTTGAAGATATTTAATTATTCACCCCTGTAAATGTAATCAAATTAACTGGTATTAAATCAAATATAATTAATACCATTGGTTTCTTAATAGCAACCATAAAAAATAATAAATCTTTTTTGAATTGTTGTGGCAAATTGGTAAAATCAGTTTCAAACAAAGCATAACTTAAGGGATCACTCTAGAAATTAATAAAAAAATTAGTTATCAACATTTATTCCAACAAAAAGAAAAAAACCGAACAAAATTTTATAATAATTACATAATTTATATGAGATTTCATTACCAAACCAACAATATAAAAGGATTTGAACGAAAATACCAATTTCATACGAGAGTAAACTGAAGAATCCTAAATCATTCGATGGCATCTACAAAACAAATCAAATTAATTACTATATGAGATACTAATTGATTAATTAATCAAATCATTAAAATTAACAACAACAAAATACTTACCACTGATAATGACAATAATTGAACATACGAATTGTATTAAAATAATTTCATTAAATACATGCAATAATTGTTTTGTATAATTAACAATAATACGATGATGTTCAACATAATCAAATAATAATTGTTTTAAATATTGATAATCATTAATGTATTGTTGATTTGAATCATTAATCATTGAAACAATATCATTATATAATAAATCGTATTGTGCACCGATTTGGATCATATTGATAGTAAATAATGAATCAATAGTAATAGTATTTAATCCAACAAAAAATATACCGAATGTTTGTAAAATAAAAACATAATTAATACAATAATTATGTTGATAATTAAATGGTAACCATGCCGGCAAAGATAGGGCTTTATCATCATTCCATAATGCTAATAGTGTGGTTGCAAATATAGCTGGATAATATACCAACTGTTGAATATGTGAAAAATATTAGTTTTGATAATTTAATCGAATTATTAATAATTTGTTCTTGTGATTGTTGTTGTTGATTTTTCGGTTTAAATTTATGATGTTTTAAATAATTCAATAATTGTTCGATTTGTTGAAATTTATAATGGAAAATGATATTTTTAATAACAGCAGCACATGCATTTGGTAAAATTGCAAATAGTTCACTAATTTCAAAAAAACTCTTTACATTTAATATCACATAACCAATTTCGACTATTTGGATAATGCCATGATGCACTGAATTTAAGTAATTTCAAATCACTCAGATGAATTGCCATTTATTTATTCTAACACGAGTGGTGAATGAATTCTGATAGATTTCTTCTTCGAACGGGCACTGCTATTTTGTATCTGGGCGATGAAACGGATGAAACTATAGGCTTCTAACTTTTGAAATTTGTACCAATATGAAGAATGAATCATTTCAGTAGAAAGTACAAAATTAGTTGAATATGACAATATTTTATTCGAATTCAAAAGAGGTCATTTACCTCAAAAAATTTGAAAAACATTAGAAATTCCATGTTTAAAATAACCATCTCATTATGGAATAAATACGGGTCAATGCCACGATATCACTGTTGATTACAGCAAGGTTGACATTGAACTGATTATTGTTTTTCTTTCGAATGAATGTAAACATCTTATGCCATCTACACACTATCGTTGCTGTTACGCTGCGTTCGTCTATAAGCGGTGTCCGGAAATCTTGGTGGCATCGATGGTAGTGTAGATGGCCATTTTCTATTGTTATTCGTTGTTCAAACAACGCTGTTCGAGGAACGTGGAGTATTCCACGACGATAGTGTGTAGCAGGCATAAGATGTTTGGAATATGATTCGAAAGAAAAGCAATAACAGGCTCAATGCCAACATTGCTGTAATCAACAGTCATATACCGGGACACACACGTCTATTTATTTATCAATTACCAGCTTAAAAAAGGAGCGGGTAAGAAAAGCTTGACTAAAATTTCAGTATAACACTATTTGTTGGGTTACTGAATCTGCTGAATTCAGTGTATGTTTAGCACTGATCTCTAAATATATACACAGATAGCGGATACTTATGGGAAAAATTTGAGAAAATGAGCTGAAGTCAGCGCCTCACAATACTGGTGTGAGAACTAAATTGAATAAAGAACGGTAAAGGCGGTAATGCCGGACTACAGTATCAGCAATCCGTATACAGAGATCAGTGATATCTAGGCATATTATTAGGCCTGCCGTTAGTCGTTGCGCAAATTGTGCATCGCACAAGGACACCCTATGAAAAATTCTTATATCCATCACTGCCAAAATGTCAGACAAGTAGAATAAATATGATCTAGAATACTTGAAATAAAATTCTAATTTTTTCTAAAATAAAAATTATTCAAAAGCAAAAGCCGACAGAGGCGACATTTTGTCGGCAATCTTTACCTCAGCAAATGAAGCTTTTGTAAAAGTAATTGCCTAGAAGGCTGCATGTTTCGACCATTGTTATTACTGTACACATAAATATCTATTGCAAAACGAGGCCAAAGTGTATTTTGCACAATAAGAGCACTCGACACCTGTATATTATTATTTTAAATGTTGCCAGACAGTCGAAAGTGTTTGGTCGGAGGTATGGACCCCGCCTGTTCCACTCTAAAGACGGTCCTGTAAACACATCAGTAGTTTGTTGACCGGTGGTTTGCAAATCTGACAACGCTGGTAATATATTTGACATTTATGTAACCTCAAACAACTTAAATTTTTCAATATTTTTAAACGTTCACTTAAATTAACGAAAAAATGAACAATTTTCACAACGAAATTGTGAATTTGAGAAATGCGTGTCGTATTTGTTTAACAAAACCAACAGAAATAATAGCAAGTAGTAAAAATAGTGATCATCCAAAAGGTTGTGTTCTCTGGGCAATTTCGAGGTAAATTTATTAATTTTACACGATTACAAATAATAATTGAATTATGTTAACTCCTTTTATAAATGAAGATTAACTCCAATGAAGATGAAGATGCACCAAGATACATTTGTATGAGTTGTGAAGAGAAATTGGAATTAATTGAACATAACCATGAATTTATCCAACGATATAACACCAGATCAACTCGAGGTTCATAGATTTTTATAAAATTGTAATGAATTGTTAAAGTATTTGCTCGATAATTTATCGTAATTTTATTTTAGACGGAGTGAACACTCGTCGAGAATGATTATAGTCCATATAACATGGAGACCCCAGGGTTCAGTGGAAAGTAGAATAGTAATCGATTGTTAAGAGAGGAAAAGTGGAACAGATGCCATCTGAAATTGTTAAAGAAACCATTGGAAAACTATAGAATCATTTACAAGATGTAAAAGTTGCATTAAATATTATCAAATATGTGATAATAGTCGTAACTTAAGTACGTGTTCTTCATATTCCCACAGTCAAGTATTGACGATATTGGCTTCAATTTTGCTTACTGTAATCGTTAATTTTATTAAAGCTAATTTGAAATTAAGTCTCAGCATGAATTTTCGGTCGAATTCACAGTTACACTAACAATAAGTTGTATTGGGATAGGATATGATCATTGTAGTGTAATAAAAGAAATTTCAATCTTGATAATTATAAAACACGAATAAGGTAAATAGATAGAATCATGGATAATGTTCATATTTACTTTTTTAACTTTTTTTATCGTTATTCCAATTACTGTTTATTGCAGTGCAAAATGATTTAACTGTGTATGTAAAGGAACATTACAACAATAGTAAGACATCTAAGAGTTTGATCGATTAGAATTAAGTTATTTCTACCATCACTAATTCGATAGTATCTGGTGTCTAATATTATAGTATTAGTATATATTCGTTTTCCTTATAGTAGAAGAATAATCGTAATTCAGCTGTCTGTAAATGCCGCACATGAAATTCTGATACTAAAGGAAATAGATATTCTGAGCAAGTTTGCTTCAAAAATTAACTACAAACAATTACCTCATTCAGACATTTTCGACATCTTTCAGTTATTGAAAGTAATCGAATCAGTATGGTAGAAAATCAAATTATCTTCAATAAAGTGTAATAAACAAGGTGCCAAAATCAACTGCATAAAATTGAAATTATTATTATTATATAAACATTACAATTAAATATTGAATCATGTATTATGTCGAATGGTCTTTGTCTGATAAGTCTTATTCTTTTGTAAAGTTTTGATCCAAAAAGATTTGTACGATTAAAGCTGGGCAATATAATTGCTCTTACAAGCTTTCCCACACACTATTGTTTCATACATCTGATGATAACATCTTCAGTTAGACTTGGCTTTTTACCATCGACACTTATTGAAACGATTCTGTTTAAATTACGAATTTTTATCAAGATTAAACAATTTAATCGAAAATATGGTGGTTTCATAGTCAGACCGTCAGAAAATATATTAAATATTTAAAGAAATAATTTAAAATGGAGCTAATGTTTGGATTTTGTGTTATCACTGTTAAGCTAAATATCATATCAGAGAATAATAATAATGATGTGAATTTAATTAATATTTGTTTTTCTTTTTTTACTGTTTGTTGACTGTTATTGAAGCTCTTAAATGAAAAATTGTGAATTCTTTGGAGATATTTTAAAACCGTTAACATATCAGTCGTCATCATAACATAGTCATATTACACATTTGTAATTGTCATCAAATCGATTTTTAATATATAATATAAGTCAAAACAATAATAAACAATAATAATAACGATTAATGCAACACAAATGCGTAACTTTGCAGATTTCAATAGTTTTATGTAATATTAGTTTGCATTCTCTATAATTGTTAATTGTTAATTAGGTTAAGTTTAACGTATATAAACCTTTTTAATTATTAATAAAATTCAGTATTTATCAGAAACTCTGGTAGTGCTCATTTATACACACTTGAACCGATTTTATTCTACTCCCGTATAATGTGTGTAAATCCCATAACGTACAAGAAACGTGGTGCATATATTTTGATCCAACCATCATGGCGTTCTCTAATTTAAAGTTACGTTATTGGATGCACTCTCAGTAAGTGTTAGATATTTGATGAGGGCGAGTTAAAAAATATCTGCTCCGAGCACAATTTGTTCTTCTGCCTGTTCGTTCATAATTAACTGTGTGTTTTCTTATATTCCCATTGAATTTCAGTTTAGTCGGACTCTTACACACTACCTTACGTACGTTTTTTTTTAGATTTTGTTCTCGTGATCATAGAACGTTTAAATTATGATCGTGAAAATTTGTGACAATCACTTGTTATTTTTCGATTCAAAGTTAAATTACCTGACGGTAAAACCGTATATTCTGATGGATCATCAGTGATGACTTTTAAGCACGAATCGAGAGTTTCGCACTCGAACAATACACTTTTGTTAGTATTGTTTTTACAAACATTGAGAATGCCTTGCTGACATTTTTGACATACCCTCACTAAAAACAACAAAATACATGGAATTTTTTCTAGCTATAATATATGGAGTACCTACTCATTAATTATAATGATCACTGTTGGTTATTCAGAAACATTCCGTATGCATTCAATGATGAAAATCTATTTACTATCCGTGGCTATATTAAATGTAATATTGAATGTTTTCATATCAATTATTTGATCGGCTTTTAATTTTGATAATGTAAAACGAATTTTGGAAAATTTCGAACAATTTGATGCTATTTTACCAGTGACGTCAACAGTTTTAGAGAAAGATCGTAAATGTGTCGTTAAACTTATGAAAATATGGCTCACTTTCTATTTGATGACTCGTACTTGTGAATGGGTGACAGCAACGATTGAAAATATGGAACTTTTCCTATAATAGCTATTATACCACTTACGTTTGGCAACTGGCAACTTTGTTATTTATTGTTGAAGAAAATGAGAAACCTTAACAATAATTTAGACGAATTGCAAATCAAAAATTTGCATCAGAATAATAATCGATTAAAACAAATCGAAAGTTATAGTCACGCTTATGGACATTTATTTGATATTACTCAAGCAATTAATGATCGAAATCCATTAGGATTATCTGTAAGACGTGTTCACCAAGGCAATGGCTATTTCTTTGTTTCAGATAATGCTATTGAGTTATCTTTTATTTTTTATAATAATGCTATATTTTGGTATTATAGATATCAGCAAGAATTGAACACCATTTCTTATTGTTTACGATTTACAATGCTCGAATAGTTCTCGCCTATCCCCTACTAACAAAAGAATTTTTTCAGTTGTGTATAGATGAGGTAATGTTTAGTTTTATCTACTATTGTGATACTTCTTCCTCGATTAGAGTTAGAGATAAGATTCAATAAAAGAACATTAAACAGATGATGAAACTTATAAACTTCATAACAGATTTCGTGTTTATAAACACCATATTGACCATAAGTAGGCACTTCTGAATATGACTGAGTCCAGCAAACCCAAATTTTTGAGCACTACTTTAAGCCTGAGCAAGCATTGCTAAAGGTGGTTGACCCGTCTGCGCGAGGAGCCTTATAAACATGAATGAGCATAATGAAAATAGCAAATCCAATTTAAGTACAGTTACCATTGCGTGTATGCTGAAAAAATATACAAATATCAAGGACTCGCACTCGCAAACAAATGCATATTGCAAAACCAACGTCTTCTATAGTCTAATTAAATTAGGGTAAACAGAAGTGAATCGTATGACATTTTATTTAATGATCAAAAAGTAATAATAAATGTCTCATTTTCATAAATTGTAATATAAATTGAGCATTAATACACATTTATCTTATATGTGATGTTGAGAACTTATTTGCATCGCGAACGACGAACTATTCCAAAGAGTCAATAGCGGGCGCGTGACAACTATACGACAACTGAAGGCGGATTTATATGTTCGTTCCATGGTTATTTATAATTTATAAATTATTATTATTATTATTATTATTTTTTAATGAATTTCGGTGTTTATCCATTTTTAAACAGTAACATATTTATTTATTTTGATTTAAATCCACTACATACTGTTCCGGTATTAACTGATGATGATGGATTTGTAATTTGTGACTCTCATGCCATAATGACATATCTAGTTTCAAAATATGGTAAAGATGACTCGCTTTATCCAAAAGATTTAAAAAAGAGAACCATAGTTGATCAACGATTATATTTTGATTCTGGTATAATTTTTGCTAGAAGTGTAGCAATAACGGTAAAATCATTACGAATACTATGTTGAATTATAAAAATAAATGTGAAAAAATGTATTTGAAATTTCAGAAACCAGCGATTTACAGTGATAAACAGTCCGTAAGTCAATTAGACAAAGACACAATTAATGAAGCGTATGGGTTTTTGGAGGCATTTCTAGAAGGCAAACAATGGATGGCTGGTGATTCTATTACTATAGCTGATTATGCATTAATCGCTACAGCTTCTTCAACAAATACTTTTGTACCAATTGATGAAGAGAAATATCCTCGAATAATTGCTTGTTTGAAAAGAGCTGAAACACTCCCTGCAAATGAAGAAAATAAAGAAGGACTGGAAGACCTTAGAGTGGCATTGAAGCGTAAACTTGGTCTTTAAATATTTGTGTGACACAAATGTGTTGAAAAATAAATAAAGTAATTGATGAGTATTATTGTTATTTTTGTAATTGTTTTTTTTTTGCAATTTCGATAATCTTAAAGACGGATAAATACCAAATGAGATCTGTTGCTGTTGACGACTTTCAATTGATGAAAATTGTCAACTAGATGACGTTGTTGATATACCATAAGTATAAGACAGCTCGAATTTAAAATTGGAAATCTACACTTTAGAAGATATGTTATTAATGTGGAAATTTTACTTGTACTTTATTTTAGATTTAACGAAAAAAATTTTCAGTCGTTAAATTTTTGTTTGATGTATTGAATTTTAGTGATTCATATTTTTTTAAACATAGTAATGATAGTCTTGAAATATGAAGATTTCTGAATAGTAATAGTGACAGTGAAAGCAATAAAATTGGTTCACACTCGACAGAAAACTCATTCGATTTCAAATTTCCAGCGTCATCCCAATTTTGGTCATGTTAGTCGCTTTTAACCAAAAAAATTTACAACCGTTGATTTGTCTTCTTTTAGTTCGAGATACACATGTTTGGGATTGGATAAAAAATTTGAATTATTAACATTTATAGGAATTATTTCTATAACATACTTTGAATCATGTCATTACAGGACGTTGGTTGAGAAAGCAATTTTTATCAATGATCTAGTATGAAGTTATTTTGGTTGCCAGCGGCTTAGTAACTGAAACACTCAATAGCACATATAATAAAGTTCGAATCAGTTAATGGAATGCAACTTAAATTTGGATTACCATTGACTCTATCACAAGTAATTTCCGATAACCAGTGTTGGGAATAGATAATTTCATATTCATCTAGATACAGATACAGATAATCAAAGAATAAATTCATCTAGATAATGATAAGATAATGCAATCTTGATTTATCTAGATAAATAGATAACAGATAAAAATAACTGTATATGCCTTGTGGGAAATATTTCTCTGAAAAACTGTGAATAAGTTTGAGTAACACTTTTAAAAGTCTTATTTCACTGAAAATCTTTGAAAAAATGTTATTAAGTCTGAAAAATTTGGACTCTTCTAGAAGAGTTAATCAGAGTTATTCAGTTTTTTGAATGAACCAGGTAAGCATAGAGACTCTGAATAACTCTTCTAGAAGAATCCGAAATTTTGTAATAAAACCAAGTTATTCAGAGATTTTCAGACTTAATACATTTTCATAGTTTTTCAGAGATTTTCAGAGCTTCTCAGTGTTTTTCAGACAAATATTCTACCAGGATGAAGAAAAAGACCTAAACTCATGCCAAATTGGGCTGAAAAGTTCATATTTTTACACCACAACTTGCCTCTTCTTAATTTTAAATATAGTGCATAGTCTGTATAAAAATTTATGTTTTTCTGTTATTAATTATCAGATTTTTTTTATTTCATAAGAAAAAGAGAGACAAATTGTATGTGATTTTTATTAATGTTTGTGCACAAACATGTTTGTTTTCGATTATATTTCTGAAATACAGCTTAAACTGTTGACGAATGGTTCTATTTTCATCTGAATACCGAATAATTGCCGAAAATTGGTTACAAGTCTGATTACTGAATACTGATTACTGATTTTATTTAGGTAGTAATTACAAATTTATATACATTAAGCAGGTCATGTTTTTAACTAGCTGACACTGAAATATTACGTATCTAAATCACCAATCCAACATGAGCTGTAAGTAATTATTCTTATTGTTCTTATTATTTCTTAAAAGTATTTAAATACAAAATACAAATACCTTTTAATTTTTCCATTTCAAATACAAAATACAAAATACTTTTTATATTCGTATTTAAATACAAAATACGTTTTAGAAAATAAAATACATTTCATTTGACTAATGTAAATATGATTTATTTATATTACGGATTTTAATGCAACAATTTGGTCAAACAACTTATCACTTATTTTTCGTCTATGAGATCTCATTATCATTTCACTAAACGAAAAAAGACGATCTATAGTCGAATTTTTTGACTCTGAAGGGTAGACCAATAAACTTATAAAAACCCGTATCAAGTAGAAGCGGAACATTGCTGTCTCTGCATCTTTAAATAACACTGACTAACTTGCCGTTATCCATGAAGGTCCGTAGAAATGGTGTACCCGAACGGTACTTGCGGTTTATACTAAAAGAACCCTATTATTCCATTAGTATCAAAGGCTATATTTGTTTGAAATATATTCTTTTGGAAATTCACAATTTATTACCTCAATATCAATCACTGGTATTCAAAACACTAACAAGGCTTTTGAAAATTCAAGAATTATTGCTAACAAATGAGCGCACTCAATTATATTTTAATTGTAAATACTCAAATGAAGAAAACCCGCCTTGGGAGCTATTTATATCCTCGGGCAAGTCACGTGACTTAAATTATTCGGGGACTTACCCTATTTATATCGGTGTAATTAATTGTTAATTAGTAACTTGGCTGAATGCTGGTTCTGGACCGAAATACACAAGTTAGTAGTTGTACCAGTAGAGGTCACTTACAAAATTTTATGTACATTAAGTAATTAAATTTTTTTAATATGAAAATAAAATTAAAACGGCATTAGGGATATAGTATGGATAGGCGATTTAACAATTTAAAATTGTTTGATCATTTGTCATTAGATTATATAAAATATCAGAAAAAATCCCTTTGTCCCTCGGAAAGTTCTAAAATCCCTAGATCTAGGGACAAATCCCTAGACCTGGCAAGCCTACCGTTCCCGTAGAAATCACGCAAACGGAGGTCGCCCACGACCTCTTGGGTTTCCCCTCCAATAAAAGTCAGCAGAATGCTGCGAGAACGAAGCAAGCGAGCCATGCCGCTGATGCTGGTTGAAGTGCCGCGCAGCGAGAAGGAGATTTGGAACCTCCGAACCGTCTGCGGGCTGATAGTGAAGGTTGAGCTGCCGAAAAGCGGGGCCAACCTGCACAGTGTCACCGTTGTCAGAAGTTCCGCCACAGTCAAAGGAACTGCCACGCTGACCATCGGTATGTCAAATGTGGTGAGTCACACGCGTCAACCACCTGCACCAATGTCCCCGGCGAAGTGTGCCAACTGTGGCGCCCCACACATCGCCAATTTCCGCGGCTGTCCGAGGTTTCCGACAAACCGTCGTAAAGTTTTGGACAAACCCGTCACCAGGAAGGCGACTACTTCTACCTCTACTACTATTTCTACTACTACTTCTACGCCGTATTCCTCCACCACCAGTCTTACAGTAAAGCGGTCAAAGCCAAGGACCACTAAGATGTCAGTTCGTGGCCGCGTGCATTAATCCGCCTACAGCGGTTATATAAACTTCTGATTTCGACAAAATTCTGCAGCTAGGAGCGTCGGTCATTGCCACAGGAGGCTTTAACGCCCAAAAAAACACACTTTGATCCAGCAGGCGAAACAATAGAATCAAAATTAACCGAAGCGATAAATGCATCCACCCGCGAAGTCACAAGAAACCGGCAAAGATGGGACTTACTCGTCAAAAAAAACAACATAATACGCGAAAAGAATCGTGCAAAGCGGCGTTTTCAGAGACAGAAAAACCCTGCAGATCGAGTCTTGGCCAATCTTCTCACCAACCAAGTCCGGTATGCTCTTCGAGATCCGCGAGATGCAGAATGGGAGGAGAAAATCGCGTCATTGGAGGCGGAAAACCATTCTTTATGGAGAATGGCGAAAACTCAGACAAACAGGTCATTCCGGATGAACAGTTCGGTTTTAGGTCCCAGCATTCTACTGTTCACCAAATCCTCCGACTCACAGAATATGCTTCCGTCAGCCTTGATTGGAAGTATGCCACTGGCGCCGTCTTTCTAGACATCTCCAAGGCGTTCGACACCGTCTGGCACAATGGTCTAATCTACAAATTAGATCGGTCAGGCATCCCCCCTGTCATGGTGCGACTTCTGAACTCGTTCCTATCCAACAGAAAGTTCAGACTGAAAGTTCACAATGAGCTGTCCTCTGAACGATCAAAGGATGGTATAGGTGCAGTCCTACTTCAAAATAATCGTCTCTGTGCGTATGCATCAAAAGCAATGACAATGACTCAACAACAATATGCACAAATTGAAAAAGAATTAATGGCTGTATTGTTCGGGTAGAAAACTTCTTTCAATATGTATATGGTCAAAAATTTCTAGTAGAAACTGATCATAAACCTTTGATTTCTATTAATAAAAAACGATTAGTTAATTGCCCACCTCATTTGCAAAGAATGCTTATTATCTTTGCAGAAATGTGATTTTGAATTAAAATACAGACCTGGTAAAGATCTAATAATTGCAGATAAAATATCCAGAGCAAATTTAAAGGATATTTATGATGACAATTTCGATCTTGAAGGACAGGTATGCAGTATAACTGATCAAATTAAAATTACTGATGAGAAAATAGAACAAAAAAGAGACAAAACAGAAATTGATGCCGACATAAAACATTTAAAAAAATTACATTATACAGGGTTGGGCCCAAAACAAAATGGCAATTGAGGATAATCTAAAACATTAATATAATTTCGGCATAAATAAATGTATTCAAATCAATCGTGATATTGAAAATCTTATAAAGGAATGCGAAAGTTGCCAAAAATTCAGTAAATCAAATTCTAAAGAACCACTGATCCGTGGTATAAAATTTGAATATATCGTCGATTATTATTCCAAGTATTTGGAGATCATCACTTTAAACCAGTATCTTACTTCCAAAAATCTAATTGATAAATTAAAATCCGTTTTGGCTCGTCATGGTATCCATTCAACTGTCATTTCAGATAATGGAAGACAATTTGTAAGTGAAGAATTTGGAAAATTTTCAAAAATTGGAATTTTAATCATACTACTTGTTCACCTCACCATCAACAAGCCAATGGCTTGATAGAACGTACCATTCAAACGTGTAAACAATGAAGATATCTATTTATCGTTATTAGCGTATCGTAATACTCCTGTATACGAATCGTTCACACCTGCAGAACTCTTAATGTCTAGAACACTACGTGATAAATTACCAAGAACTGAAAAAATCAGTCTATAATCAAAAGATGGAACTACACAGAAACAGATATTATGATAGACATACGAAACTTAATTCTCATCATCGTAGGTAAGATTAACACCTACATCAACATGGCAAAAAGGTCAAATTGTTTCAAAAGTAAAAAACCGTACCGTATTATGCTAGTTCAAATAACAACAAATTTTATAAACGAAATAGTGAATTTATGAAATCTATACAAAGGGAAGGAAATATGGTAACT
The DNA here is from genome assembly GCA_028455855.1 of Meloe dianella. Taxonomy (NCBI): domain Eukaryota; kingdom Metazoa; phylum Arthropoda; class Insecta; order Coleoptera; family Meloidae; genus Meloe; species Meloe dianella. The sequence continues at coordinate 161,986 of JAPTHL010000128.1, forward strand.
GAAAAAAGCTACCAATTAAAGAAAAGGCCTGTTAAGTACGCTTGATCATCAAACAAATATTTGTAAACCTAAAGATGAATTTGATCGTGTTTCAACTTTGAACTATCAAATCAACAATTGAATTCATCTTTGAAAACCACTAGAAGTGGTAGAATTGTGAGACCACCCCAAAAGCTCTTGTCTTAGAGTTAGTGTTTATTATTATTATTATTATTATGTAGAAGAGGGCAGTGAATAAAGACCATTTGTACCGTGTGATACACACTCCATTTAAACGACAGAAGATTTAGACAGAAATAAAGCCAATTTTGGACATAAAGATTTATTTAAGTAAATAATAATAAAATTACATGAACTGTTATTATTCTTTGATGATAATGTGAATTACCAAATGTTTAATAACCAATTCTAATAACATCTTTGTTTGGTTCTATATTTGATGTTCGATTGCCTTTAATTGTTTCAATAGTTTTGGCAATGCAGTTTTAACAGTTTCAACATTACCAGTTTCAAGAGGGATTGTTCATCATCTTGAATGTTCAAATGAGGCCAATTGTTTATGCAAATCGTGTTGACGCTCAGTTTTATTCAACAACTGATATAAATAATCAAAACCATATATAAATGCCGAGGAAATTTGACTTCGAAATTCCCTTTGATGTGGTTATAGAAAACCGCCAAAGGATAAAAACCTGGATCGATAATCTTCTATCTGGTATATGGATGGATCCAAAACGAATGAAGGGACGGCCTTAGAAAAGTCGCCCACTATATTGTAAACTGGAACTCTTGCAATAGAACTGTGTGCTACAAAGCGTTTAAGAAGAAAAAAAAGTTCACAGACAGCCAGGCGATACTGTATGCTCTAAAGGCCTATAGCCGTCCATGTCGATTTGAATGAAACTACGAGTAAGACACAGTTAAATCTCCAAATTTTGTTCTGTTTTCATCTACACAAGGTTGCACCAAGATTTGGTCAAATTACTATCAAATAATTTGAAATTTTAGTCGAAATGTTCTTTTTGCCAGCGATTTTTTATAGATTTTCTTCTATTTTTCCTCTCAAATTCTTATTGTTTTTTGTTAATCAATTTTGGATTCTTTATTCTAATGATTCCATGTTGTTTTTCCATCTTTGTAAAACATTGGTATTGATTCAATTTATAATAACATGATGATGCTTTTTCTAATAGAATTTGAATGTTTGTAAATTGATTAATATCGACATTATTTTGTTTTGTTTGTAAAACACGATGTGTTCTCTCAACAAACTGTTTTATTAATTCAAACAGTTTTTGTTTATTTTCTACAGGATCTGTTAATTCTTTTGTTCGACAAATAACTGATTGAAGTTCTCCAAGATAATTATTCTTATTAACATCAATATCTTGTAAAAGTGCATCAATCGTATAAAAACAATTACTAATTGTATCGAGCAAATTATTAAAAATTGATTTAATTGTATGTTGTAAACGTTGTCCTTTAATTGATGATAATTCAATTAATTTCTTCCATTGCAAATTTAAATTTTTCAATAGTTTTGTTATTTCATTTTTCTTTTCATTACCTTTTTTTATTAACATTTCACCTAATTTATTGACTTTGTGTAATAATTCTGTTTCATTAGCATTTAATTCACATATAAATGATTCATATTCATTAAATTTACAATTTAATTGATCTTCTGTTGCATTTACATAATTTTCATCGGATAATAATTTGAATGAATCTTTTAACGAATTGTTCAAATTCTCAACTTTAACAACAAATTCGAAATACTTCTTTGATGCTTTTAATATCTTTATACGATTCGGCCATACTCTCTTAATTGTTTCATAATGCTTAATCAAACGATTACGTTTATCATCAATTCTAAAAATAATTCGATAAATTAACAAACAATTAATTAATTATAATAAAAATTTAAATAATGAAACCTACCCTTTACTATCTGGATATTGATTACTAGCAATTAACAAATTCGTTTTTTTATTAAACGCCTCAATACGTACAGGGAGTGTAGAAACAAAAGCATTGTGTTCTTGTAATAAAGCAACAACTTCTTCTAAGGATGCACCACTATTAGACGATTTCAAATTAACTTCATGTTTTCGAATAGTAGCATTAAGATTGATAACATCTTTATTAAATAATAATAAATCCAAACATCGTTGAAGTGATTGTTGTTTCTGTTCCCATTTTTTATAAATTTTGACTCGTTCATTATTGATTCGTTCAATGGCTGTTTGATAAACAATCAAATTCGGTTTGAATTTTAATAATTCCAGACCTAAATTCGTATTTTGATGAATTCTAAAACAAGGTTTATTAAAATTAATAGTAATTAAAAACAGAAAACAAACAAACAGACAAACTAGAACTTACTCATCATCTTTAGCAACAATTTTCGCATATAATTGTTGATGTTTTTCAATAATTTCATTAGCGACTTGTATATTCGTTATAGAAGTATTATCAGTAATTAAATTACTTTTCACTTCTTCAATCCAATTAAATAAACTTTTACAAACATTTACAAATTTTTGTTGACCAATAATGAAATTACGTGTTGCTTCTAATTGCTTTTTACGTTCAACTGCTGCATCCTATCAACAATAACAATTAGAATAACAATACAGAAATAATGTTTAATTGATTGATTATTACTTTTAATTTCTGATAAATTTCAGATAATTCTGCCAATTTTCTATCTAAAATATCTCGTTCTTCAGGATATATTTCAACAAGATTTTCAGAAATACAATGATGCCGTTTGATTGTTTCATCTAATAATGTGATTTTTAATGTTTTTAATGAATGATCTTTTAATAATTGTTCACAAACAATTAAATCATCATTAATATTGTCTGTTAACATTTCTTTATGTAAATATTTAACTGTTGTTAATGTTGCATTAATCTCTTCACAATATTCCATAATGTTTCTTATACGATTTAATTTCATAAATTTCTCATCGATTAATTTCAATATTGACAACCATTCATTGGTAATTTCTAATTTACGACATTCAATTGAATCTTTTTTATAATAATTTTGAATAATCAATTCATTTATAATTGATGTTAAATTATTGACATGTTCCTCCATTGGTAATATATTTGCAGTGATATTTTCATGTTGTTTTATTAATTGTTCAATTTGTTTTAGATCTGAACAAGGAATTCGATCATTTAATATTTCTATGATTCCTTTTAAATTTAATTTCCCATTTTCATATTCAAATTTCGTATATAATTGTTGTAAATGTTGTTGATGTGTTAATTGATTATTTAAAACAATTTCATAATCATATTCAAGATGTCTCAATATTTTCAATTTTCTTTTAATATCATCAATTATTTCACAATCATTTGATGTGAATTGTGATTGATTTATTCTGTATAATGCTTCAATATGATTGCGTTGTTTACATTTGGATCGTTTTTCTATTTTACGATACTTTTCAAATTGTTTATGTAATATTTCGATTGTTTCTAATGAATTTGACAAATTAATATTTTCAAATTCAATTGTTTTTGTTTTAATCCAATCAATCAAGTTGGTTGTTAATTGATCAAAAACAATCCTAATTCTACCATTATCATTATTATCGAAAATGTTAAAACTGCCCCATGGCATTTTCAGGATATGTGTCGTTTCTTCTTCTTCTTCTTCTTTCACATCTTTTCCTTCTTCTTCTGCTTCTTTTCTTTCTGTTACCTCTTCATAGCTTCTTGCTTTTGTAAGTCTAGCAGCTTGTTTCGCTTGTAACATTGCTTTCATTCGTTGAAGTTCTAATATTTTTTGTTGTATTTCAGAAATATTACTGTCGTTTACATCATTTTGTTCAATATTGATTTCTACATTACATTCAATCTGTTTAACACGATCAGCAAAACGTAATGTACAAATAGTTTCATCATAATCAATACAAGCCGGACTTATTGTTGCAATCTATTTGAGGAAAATTTAAAAATAGAAACAAATTATGAATAAATATTAATATTTTTAAAGATTAATTATTAATACCATTGCAGTGTATGAATTGCCACCAATTGAATCTTGTAATAATCGTGTTAGTTTTGAATCCCTATAAGGCAGATGGCAGGATTGTTTGCCAGCAACTATAGCTGATATCAATCTGCCTAGGGCTGATAGTGAAACGTTCGTATAATTGGCTTCCCGTAAACGATCACCTGTAGCTTGTGTTCTTTCATTACGTTCTGAACCCTGAAAGAATTACAATTATTTTTTTTAATAAGCATATCAATTCTTTTTTCGTAATTAAAATTACTTACAGCTAAATCAACGAAATTCAATTTTCCAATCGTTGTTCGATTCGTACATTTATTTGTTGATTTAATTGTCATTGTGAAAATTGAATGTGATCGTGAACTAACAGTATTCATTAATGTTGAATACGTTGCACGATTCTTCGTGCCACGTTTAAATAAGTCATTTATTGATTCAATTGAATCAACATTAACATCTGTTAAATCTTGTACATAAACATCCTTGATGTTTCCTTTAATTGTTAATTTTTTTTTGATATTTCCAGATAGTAAATCACGAATTTCTTCATTGTATATCTCCAAATATGTGACATTGATATTAAATGATATTTCATCATTAGTAGACGATGATATTCGTGTGAAAATGTGATTACATGCATTCGGTATAATGCCATGTCTTGTCTTATTTTGTGAACCACCCATTGTGTAAGTTTTACCGGAACCAGTTGGACCATATACGAAAACTGTCCCATTATAACCATCAAAAGCTCTTTCTACAATTGGAGCAGCTACAGTATCATAAATGTTTGACTAAAATGTAAAAATAAATATTAAAAAACAAATTCGAATGATTTTTTTTGTTTTTACTTGAGTTGAATCTTGATCAAATATTTGATCGTATTTAAATTGTTTTGGAGAGCCACGACGTGGATTCAATGCAATTACATTTTCATTTTGATCAATCGTCAGAACGTTTCGATAATTTTTTGATATTTCTTGTTTTGTTAATGGTCGTGCCCTAAGAAACACACGAACATTCTCATCAATTCTTGAATGATCTTTTCGATTGGAGAATTCCATATTTTTTTGGGTTTATTATATTTTCTTCACTAATTATTGTCTTTTTAATCACTAATTATTGTCTATTTTATCACTGATTATTGTCTTTTTAATCACTAATTATTGTCTTTTTTATCACTGATTATTGTCTATTTTATCACTTATTATTGTTTTTATTATCACTACCGTACAAAAAGCTTGAGGGGTGAGGGCTCTGTGCCAAGGGGTGATTGGTGAAGGGTGGATGGAGGAAAAGATGATTGGTGAAGGGGCGGCGCGCCGATGGGGCTCAAGCCCTGAGGACAGCCAAGAATTCGTTAACAGTTGTTCCTGTTTCTTATTACAACTGGAAAACTGCTAAACTGAAACACAAAATAACAAAAACAATAATAATCAATAAAAAAATCAATAAAAATCAGTCAAAATTTTTTATAACTAATTTTCCGTTTAAAACTTATTAAAAACTACATACCAATATTCAAATATATTCAAAATTATTTTCAATTCAATTTAATTCAATGATAATTAATTGAAAACTTTGAAAAATCTCCGCAAACACGCAGCGAAAAAACACACAAACGTCCGAATTAATACTGACGTTTATTATAAATGTCAATGAAACAAAAACTTTTTTCATAGCCTACAATGAGCTTATTTTGAGATGTATTATTGGTTGCCTGTATTTAATATGATTACTTAGATTTGTTTTTTTGGGATATTACAGACAATTTAATTTCATTTCAAATATTCCAGCGGCTGAATCTAATTTTAAATTTTCCCACACAACAATTAACCGTTTCGTATACCACCAATAAATACCAATAATAATGCAGTAAAGCTGAATGATTCGATGACTACATGGAGAAAAATATATGGGAAATTTTCCTATAATTTTATGGTATTTGTTCCTATTCCATTATAGGAATTACGACTATATATTATCGGAACAGTACCCATAGTTATAGAAAATTTTCCCAGAATGCTAGGAATGTTACCTATATCATTACAGGAATCAGTCCCTAAAATATTATGGGAATTATTCCCATATTATATAGGAACGATTCCTATATATCATAGGAATCATTCCTATTAATTATAGGAGTGATTCCGATAGTATTATGGTAATAATTCCTATACTATAATAAAATATTTATTACGAGAAAAGTGTCGCCATCACTTCTATACTGTTAATAATTTTGTGTTGCGAATATACAGTGATTTGGGAGTGAATGTGGAGTAGATGATGTATTATTTGATTTAATCTCTCTAGGAGTACTAATTATTTTGGAAAGGTTTTAGCGTATACATTAATTGTAGAATTTGATTCTATTAGACAAAATCTTCATAATAATAGAGATTTTGTTAATTATAATCAATATAACCTTTTCAAATTTCTGTCAGAATTGGATGTTATTCCGAAGCTCCATTTTTGAGTTTCCACTATGAAAATTGAAAATTCATGTTTTTATTGCTATGGAAATTATTCCCATGCCATTATTGGAACCATTCCTGTACTGTTATGGGAATGGTTCCCATAAATTATAGAAACTATTCCTATAATAGTATAGGAATAATTCCTATATTATGATGGGAACAATTCCCATAATATATAGGAAAAATTCCCATAATTTTCTTTCCGTGTATAATTTAAATTAAAAAATATAAAATTAACACAATAATTATGAATAAATACGGATGAGTTAATTACTTAATTACTACCACCAACCGGACCAATCACTAATTGCATGTAATACATTTTTAACGATAAATTTCTGAAATTTTTCAGGTTAACTAAAAAATGGTAGATTAGGGTGCAAATCCACACAACATACTGGAGCAATTACTCAAATAAAGTGATCGTTTCATCTCTTTTTACTACCACTCAATGTCACGTATAGAAAGAGAAAAAACTAATTGTATCTTTATGCATTCCAGAATATATAAAATTTAGTGATGACACTATCGCCACTTGTAATGATTAAAATTACTAAAATAGAGTTGGGCTTAAATTCACTGTGCGGTAAGTCGCCCGAGTTTTAAGTGTGTAAGGCGTCCATGCGAGTTTTAAAAACTCATCGTAAGTGAATTTGTCGAAAACTATCTCCTCACGACTGCCACAAAAGCTTTCTCCGTAGCTTCCGACCATCAAAATCATCTAGTACGAGAAGCTCTCGACTACGATGAAGGACACAAAAAATGGCACTCCTCCAGGACTAACAGGTACCACTGTCCAATGCACATGAGACTAATTGTGTACTGTTTTGTTCACAGGTAGGTTTAATCAAACAAATAGATGAAGAAAAGCAAAAGTGGAAAGCAATACTGGAGAGAATGATGGCAATTACATTATTCTTGGCAGAAAATAATTTGCCTTTTAGAGGATCTTCTGACACTTTGCATACTTCACACAATGGTAATTTTCTAGGTTTGGTTCAACTGTTAGGCAAGTTTGACCCTGTCATGATCGAACGCTTAGGCAGTATCTCTAGTCAGGAAGCAAAAACTATTATTTTAGTAAAAACATCCAAAATGAACTCATTGAATTACTTGGAAATGAAGTAAGAGATAATACAATAAAATTATACAATTATTATAGAACTGATCATCAGTAATGATCACAAGTACTCCCAATATAAGATCTGAAAAAAGAAAAATGTTTAGGAACTTATTTAAAATAGACATCAATAACTACTCCCCTTTTTCGGTAGTATATAATATTATTGAGGAATTTTAATCGACAATGGTCGTAAGTACTCCCAATACAAGATCTGGAATGAGAAAAATGTTTAGTAATTTATTTGACATACACGTGATCAGTAAATTTTCTCTTTTGTTTGGCGATAAAACACTCATCAACACGAGAAAGTCCCAGTTTGTTTTCGTAATATACCTGAAAATAGATTTATCTATTAATTACGACAATAATAAACTTTTCTATCAATTTACCATGGTGATCCATTATAAATTTGATAAAATCCCAGTCTGTTAGTGCTTAGTTATTGTTATAATTATATATATCTTTTTAATTTACCATTGCGTAGCGCCATCCTAGACACGATAAAATCCCGATACGTAAATACCCCACAGTCACACTTTTGGTCTTATCTACTTCTGTGTAGGCCGATCACAAGTACGATAATATCTCACAGTTCTTCTTCCGGATTCTACTGCTGCCCAAGTCGACCCTTCGGAAGCTAACACTAGACATCTGTAAGATATTTCGAAGTGCTTCTGTTTTCTAATTGGATGTTTTTTTGGCTTAGTCTGAATCACTAGATCTATACGTTGCAAGCCACTTGGTTCCTCACCACCACTGGTGTCGTGTGGTTCGTCATCTGAAGATGAGTCTTCGAGATTAAGATTCTCCATGAGGGTGTCGATGCGATGTTCTTCTTCCATTAATCTGGCTTCGACTTTTGTCACGTGGTCACAGACCTTCTTCCATTCCTCTACTCCTATTTCTGCAAATTTCCGTCTTGCCAAGGCCTCTATGTCGCCTAAATTGAACGTTACGTTGTTCGTTGCAACCCAGTTTTTAACTTGTGCCCAAATCAGTTCAATGGGATTGAGCTCTGGGTGATATGGTGGCAGACGTAGAACACTGTGTCCATGTTCTTGGAGTAGCACATTGAGTTTGTATTGTGGCACCTCAGGTATATGTCTCTTTATAGCTGTATTTTTGTCATTCCGGGATGACAGGGTATGTTGTGCTCTTCTAGCCAGGTTAGCATAATTATCTTTTTCGAAGCGAACGTCGGATATTGTTCTACTTTTACGTCGTGATATGGTGCATTATCAATCACCAAAACGGACTGTGGGGGGAGGTTGGGTAATAATTGTACTTGCACCCACCTCAAAATTTTCTGGTTCATATCATTATGGTAATCTCCAGTCTTTGCACCAGATCTGAAGATTAGCAAACCATTTGGTTGCTGCGATTGTTCGGTTCTTGAAATTTTTCACTGGAACAGACGGCCCGGCCCTTCTTTTGCTTCTTTTTTGAAAAAGTTGATGACGTTTGCAATTATTTCTCGTGCTTGGTGGTGCAATGGTTTTCCTCGTTTTCCAATACTGTGTCCTTGTGATGAAGATGTTGATGCCATATTAATACACAAAATTAAAAAAAAAATTATATATAAAAGTAAAATATGAATGCAATAGATTAAAGTTATTATATTTCCTACCACAGTTGTCGTATTATCATATTTATATACATTACGTATATAATAATAATAACGTTCTTCATTAAGAATACTTGAAATTGTACCTGTTAAAACATGAAAATATTTGTTGAAAAAAATATGCATAAAATAATATACATATTTTTTTTTACATTTTGGTGGAATTTTTATTTACCGCCAATATTTCACAGTTCTTATCTATATTTGTTTCCACAAGTGTTCGAAGATGAAGATATGCATAGATAAAAGACTCCTACAATGCCTCGAATTTTCGATTAAAACAACATATTTATAAAAATACATTTTTATTCATTAATTTTTCAACTATATAACAATACATTGTTTATATTAAAATTACAATCTTTTGCGATCTTTAATTATCATATTATACATATTATAAATTATTGAAATAAAAATATCTATATTTCCGATAAAAATTAATTACATCATTATATACTTATTTATATAATTTTGGGGTATACACATACATATAAAATATTTTCACGACGCCACTGTATGAATTGGTCAACGCCATATTTGAAAGGTCAATACTATTGGCGATTATGTAATGAATCCCCGCCTAATGGGATGGCTGTATAAAAATTTTTCAAAAACCTAGTAGGCAAAACTGTATAGTACTAGAATGTTACGAGCTATTTAAGTACTTTTCAGTCATTTTAGACGGTACCCCTGATATCAGCCACACTTTTTTTAATCCGTGCGGTTGTCACAGCTTAAACTTGGTAATTTCTGACGCTGTTAAAACTTCAGTCAAATCAGTGTCATTATTTGGTGTTATTCAACGGCTTTTTGTTTTTTTCTCTACTTCTACTGAAGCTCTGACACGTTGGGAAAGCAGAGTTTCAAGTCTTCAAGCTATTATAAGGAAGTAAGAGATGCACTATAAGAAGAATACGAGAATAGTACTGACTCCGTTGCTGCTTCCGAAGCCAAATCTCTCGCCCAACACATGGATCAATATGAATTTTTGCTCATCCTTGTGATTTGGTATGACTAACTACACCAAATAAATATTGTTATCAAATATTTGCAATCAGAGTCTACAGACTTGATAAATGCAACGAATCTTTTACATAAATGTTGCCAATTTGTAAAGCAATATCGGGATACTGGTCACGCATCAGCTGTTATCATAGCAAAAGAAATTGCCGATAAAGCTGAAATTTCACCGGTATTCCAACAAACAAGAATCCGAAAAAAGAAGAATGTTCGACTATGAATCACGAGATGAAACTCCTATAGACTTAGAACAAAATTTCAAAACATCTGTATTCTATCCTTTGATAGATACAATTGTAAATTCACTGGAATTACGTTTCAAACAAATCTCCAATTTTAATGCAAGTTGGAGTTTGTTTTTATGATTTAAAGCGACCAGTCAATTAATATGCACGCCTGAATTTGAGCAATCGTGTTTGAATTTACAAAATATTTTGACACATGATTCACATTCCGATATTTCCGGAGCAGATTTGCCTCAAGAAATACTAAGCCTGAAGTAATTCTTAGATACAGATCAAGGTCAACCTAAAGATGTTCTCTATGTCTTAATCAAAAATAATTGGTCTGATTTGTTTCCAAACACTTGACTGCCCTTTGGATATTACAAACTATTCCGGTAAGTGTCGCTAAAGGTGAGCGTAGTTTCAGTAAACTAAAACTAATAAAGACCTACCTGAGATCGACTCTAGCTCAAGACAAAAATGTCAAACTAGGAAATTTTATCAATTGAAAATGATATTGCTCATTCCATACTTAAAGATCATTTAATTGGCAAATTTGCCAGTGCAAAAGCAAAGAAACTCAACTTGTATAGATTAATTTAAATCTAGATCGACCTGTGATATGATGTTTTCCTTTAACTAAATTAATTAGTTATTACAAGACCTACATAAGTAACAGATTATATCTTCAAGTGATTGACTGATTGAGAATTACAACAAGTACTCATTTAATTATGTATCAGTAAGAGCGTTGTTATTGTAGAAAAAGCAGGAGTGCAATAATCAGAGTTATTTAATGTAATTTAAATCTAGATCTGTGTAATAAACCACATATGATGTTTTTCTTTATTTTGTTATTTTTATTATAATACTCCATAGATGAAAGATTTTATTATTGAGTGACTAATTTTAATTAGCACAAAATTTTAATTTAATCCCTTAGCAGTAGAAACTTCTTCAATGTTTAAGAAGCAAGGGTTAATTCCAAAAAATTGGCAACTATTATTTACTAATCATCAAGTCGAAGTAGAATTTTTGGAAAATGAGAGGAGAGCTGACTAAAGGGCGCTGAAAGACAGTCTCGCTCTACCCTGATCAAATTCTAAGGCCGGCACTGACTGTATATTTACAAAAAGTAGTTTCCAATAAAAATATAGACAAGATTTGCTAACAGAATAGCAAACAAATTATTTTTACAGATAAGATTTTAACATGATATTCTATTACCACACATTATTGTAAAAAAATATAACATTTCCTTGTATGTACACGTGAGTGTAATATGTTTTTCGATTATCTGTTTTTAAAAATAAATATATTCGATAAGTTTTATTTCCCTAGATATTTTTATAAATACATTTAGATAGTATTAAATAGTATAGATAATTTTACAATAAATTATATCATAATTTAACAAGAATCAAACAAATTGTTTAAATATTATTGATATTATTATTGATTGTTATAAACTAATCGAAGCTATCCAATCGTCAACAGTTGACGTTAAATTAGAATTTGAAAGTACTAAAAATTTCCCAGATAAAACTAGAGCATATTCTATTCTTATACATAATAAACTGTTTGAATACTATCAGTTGTCTGTCATGGTGAAAAATATTATTTAGAAAAACCATAGAGACATTATGAGAAAGTGTTAAAAAAATTCAACATATGTCAAGCACAAAAAAAAACAAATTGTTAAGCAAAATATATAATAAAAATTATTTTGAAAACGATGTAATATATCATGAAATATATCGTAAAATAAACGTTAAATTATTCCATTTTCTTATTAAACATAAAAAACCTGTCGTATTACTTCCTTGCATTTTTCTATACCATTTTTAGTCAGTTCATTATTATTTTCTTCAAATTTTCCATTTATATTCATTTTTAAAGCAAACCATTTTTTTATCATTTCCTACAAAACGTAACATTATTTATATTTTCTTATGAAATTAAATATATTAAAAAAATTTGATTATTTTTCTTCTGTCAGCTCGATGTAAATCATATCGACTTCTAATTTTTTTCCGGTGCTAGTACGTTTCAAAAATATTTCATTACCATTAGTAAATTGTAAGTTATAAAATACATATTCGTGATCAACTTTTTCTATTTTTGTTAAATAGATATCTCTGGTAATTTCGATATCTAATTGTAGAACCATATTCTTTCCTTTCGGAATACTTAAAGGTTCATCAGATACAAGAACAACATGTAAAGGCATTGTCACCAACTATTATCGAACAGGACAACTCTATGTTTATTTCACAACTAATCAACTAACTTTATATTTTTCATTAGATTTATTTTTCGTCTACAAATCTAATTATCACAAAACCACCAAACATCCTATAGAGTGTTATCTACATATAAGAAACAGTAAATCTCACATAGCCAACAGCAAAATTTTCGATTAATAAATCTGAATTCATTTCTTCTTTTTTTGTTGGCAATGTAGTATATCCGTTTTGATAGACCACTAACTTTATTTTTAATTAGATTGAAAGTTACAAGTGATAAGTTGTTTGTGAAAAATGGATAAGGGACTATTTATTTTTTATTTAATAAAAATAATACTTTTTATAATTTTTTACAATTTAAATAACAAAACATAACATTATCATCATCATCATCAACAACAACAACACCGTCAACAACAGCAACAACAAGAACACCAGCATCAACAACAAGACCAATGTCAACAACAATTTAATATAATAAAGGCAGTTTAGTTGAGTTCATTGATTCCAATGAAAGAACTACACCAGGTAAAGGCCTGTACAATCAACGAAAATCGAGGTTGGAGAACTTATCAATTCCGTTAGATAAAATTGTTAACATATCAACCGATGGGGCACAAGCAATTGCAATCATGAATGCAGGAGTCGCGGGAGGTTATTTAACTATATTAAAAACTCACCAGGGAAAGAAATATTTGTTAACCATTGCATAATTCACCAAAAAAATCTTTTAGTAACAATTTCAAATATTCCCGATTCTCAAATCTCGAGAGTTAAACCATCGCCAATGTGAAGAATTTTTAAAAGATTTGAGAAGCAGCGCGTTGGTTGAGTTGAGGTGCCACGCTAAAAAGAATATATATATATTCAATTGTTTGTGGAAATGAAAGAATATACGTTGCCCTAATTCGAAGATAAAGAATGGATGTGTGATTTTGCCTTTCTCGTCGATATAACCCAGCATTTGAATGATTTAAACATGGAACTACAAGGAAAAAGCCAGTTAATTCATAACATGCTTGATAAAATTAATGCAAACATCTGTCGTCAAACAATATGTTAGTTTTTGCACACTTAAGAAAAGAAACTTCTTCAAAAACCCAAAAACCCAGCATTTACAAAAATTAATAACGAAATTTGAATTGCGATTTAAAATATTTAGATCACAAAAAACAGTTCTTAGTTTTAACATTTTTTCTTCACCATTTGATACAATGTCATTATAAAATTCACCTAAGTTATAGAAATGGCAATCTCATATCTTTAACAAAATGGAAGCGACTGGACAAGAAAAAAAATTGCACTACAAAAAGGTCAACTAACACCTGATAAAATTCCATATACAGGCATCGGCCAATTCATCTAGAAACATTTGAGAAAGTAGAATGAAGTGAAACAGCATTATAATGTGCACGTGCTGAAAAGAGACGTAGTATAAATTAGTAGCCACCCATCTACTCTGTATCTCTTTTTAGCATGTGCACATCATAGGACTGTTTCAAAGGCCATCCCCGTATAACAGTTATTGGAGATGGATATATTATTTTTTTTGTAAATCATGCAGCATCGGAAGGGAAAATCAGTTTAATTATATTGTGTCAGTAGTACATCATCTTAAATAACTATTATGTCAAATTACAAATAAAAATAATTAGATAGTACTAATATAACGTAATAACAATTGAATCTTCAAGATTAATCGTAAATTACAGCCGATATTAATAGGTGCTGCAACTAAAAACCCCTTATTTGTTGGAGTGCGGAATAAACTACGTTCTATGTGTGCCTTTAAAAACACAAAAGGGACAACTCCAAAGCAACATTAATGTTCTTTTAATTATTCCAGATCTTCGACAACTATAGAAAAAGGTGTTCTAATTGAAGGCTTCTGTTCAAGCATTGTACAACACGACTTGATATACAATTATTACATAGGTACAATTTGTTATAGCCCAGATCACGTATATCAAAAACATTTGTTTTCTATTATCAGCAAAGCGTCTTCTGACTGAAAAATCCAATGGTTTCACACGTATAGAACGTTCAGTAAAAGGAATAAGAATCACAATAAAATGACCGGGAGAAATTGGCAATCCCGAAAAACTCCGCAAAAAGATTTCTAATGTGCCTTACCATGTTTTTGGCAAACACACAAATTACTTGTATTTATTTTAATTCTTCAATCAATGTATCTTCGTATTATTGTTTTAATAAATTTCAAGCGAGCCTTTCTTCAAACAAAAAAAAGGAATTCTAACGAGGAGAATCTTATAGACACAATTACAATTGGCATCTCAGCCCGTGGTTAAAGCAAAAATGCAGTCCAGGAAAATATTTTTCTAAAGTTAGGCGTCGACGAGAAAGGCAGGTTGCCAAAAGAAAGTTGCAATTAAAAAATGGTCCCCCAAAACGTCGGAAACCTTAAACATCAGGTCATGATATGCATACTGTTTGCACACTGCAGAGCCAGACATGACTTCCGATCCTTTGTAGGCGGCTTGTGAGGAACATCTAATAAAACAAAAGTGTCTTGTGTCTACTGCGGAAGAACAACAAACTATAAAGACGTTAACGGGCGATGAACATAGTAACAACAAATGGCACGAAATGCGGGAAAACCTCTTTACGGCTTCTAAAATGCAGAACTATACAAAACCCATTTTGGCAACAAGGATTCTTTACGGAAGGGTAATAACGTTTACTAAAATTGAGGCAATATGAATAAGTATGTCGGAGATGAAAGGATGGTTGGAATTCCTCGTGATTGGAAATTCACAATACTTAGTTTAAGATTTTTGTATGTAAACAATAAGCCGTAGGATAGTTTATGATTTATGGTTTTATGATTTTATGACTTAAGCCAGATCAGCAAATGTCATTGTCATCAATAGTTTGGACACAACTTCAACTTCTTTTCTGATATCGATAATGAAAATACTACAAGCAAATTGCAACAATTCGGCGAGGTTACAAGACCTAGCCCACGCGACAGCCCTAAAACAGAATAGTGATGTTATGGTAATTGCTGAGTTGAACAAAAAATTATCAGAGAACAGAAGAAATGCTTACCTGAGCAAAGATCGGAAAGCAGGTATCTTCATGGTCAACAACAAATATCATGTAAGTGCATATGGAAGTGGTGACGGCTATGTATGGATTCAGACTGAGGTTTGCACACTTTACAGTGTATACATTAGTCCAAACTGTGATTTAAATAGATTCGCACAACATCTCATCGACATTGAGATGAGCCTGCAACAAAAAAAGGAGATATCATCATTGCCGGTGATCTGAACTCTAAACATACAAGTTGGGGGGAATCATAAGCGATCCCAGAGGACGATCACTGAAAGAATGGCTCAGCACGTTGGACCTAATCATACAAAATGATGGTAAAAAGCCAACCTTGGTGAGACATAATGGAACGTCTTACGTGGATGTAATTATATGTACATCAACACTCGCACTCATATTTAAAAATTGGGAAGTGTTGGATGAAGTTACATTGAGTGACCACAGATTTATCAGCTTTGAAATCACAGACAAATTTAGTATGAAAAGAGCGACAACTTATGAGAAAATGATTGACATATCAACTTATAGCAATTTCCTGGAAATGAATCTGATCATAACGAAAAACAAAAATAATATACCGGAATTAATTAATATAATAAAACAGGCTCAAAGGAGCAGTCAAAACATAAAAGACACGACCAAATATGCTCCGTACTGGTGGTCTCAAACTATTAAACAGGCAAGACAGAAAACACTTAAGTATAGAAGGAAATACCAGAGAAAAGTTAAAAAAGATGAAGAATCAGAACAAGAAAGAAATGAATACAAAACAGCAAGAAAAACATTGAAACTAGAAATGAAAAGATCAAAAAAAAAATGGAATGAATTGTGTGACAAACTAGATCACGATATCTTTGGGCAGGGATATAAAATAGCCCGAGACCAACTTAAAATACCAAACCCACAAATCAGCCTTGACATCAAACAAAAAATTAAAATATTTCAGGAACTTTTCATAAGTGATTGTGGTGCTAACAACTTCACCAAACAAAATGTTACTGAAGAGATTATAAATTTTAGCGATGATGAGATTGAAGCAGCATGTCAACGAATAAAAAATGGTAAAGCACCAGGTCCCGACGGTCTCACACCGGAGCTGGTCAAATTGTCGATAAAAAGCCATATGGAAGTATTCAGCAATGTGTATAATACATTACTAAGAGACACCTGTTTCCCAAGTTTTTGGAGAGAGGCCAAATTGGTTCTCATAGAGAAGCCAAAGAAACAAGATGATGAAACAACAAAATATCGACCAATATGCCTATTGAATGTTCTCGGAAAAGTTTTTGAAAATCTTATTAATGTTAGACGTCTTGATGAAATAGAAGGAAAAAATGGATTTTCAGACAGCCAATTTGGTTTCAGAAAGGGAAAATCCACAGTTAATGCCGTTGAAGAGGCTTTAAGAGTTACAAAAAATATGGGTACTGGACAAAAAATCCCAAAATTTAATATATTGATACTAATTGATGTTCGAAACGCATTTAATACTGCCTCATGGCAACTGATTATAAACAGATTAGAAGAAATGCACATCTCGACATATTTATGCAATATCATTAAAGAGTACTTGACAGACAGAAAAATAATTATTGAAAAAGATTGTGTAAGAAAGATTGGAGGTGGGGTTCCGCAGGGTTCGGTGCTTGGCCCGACTCTGTGGAACATCCTCTATGATAAGATAATGCGTTTGAATGTTGGTGACAAAACCAAGTTGATATGTTATGCTGATGATTTAGCGATTGTGTTACCAGGTGATAATGAAACTGAATTAATGAGGAATGGTAATCGATCCCTCAAGATGGTTAATGAATGGATGATACAGAATAGCTTATCAATTGCTGAAGGGAAAACAAATGCGGTGCTCCTGAACTATTGCAAAAGAAAATGCAATGTGGTCCTCACACTGAATGGTCACAATATCATTCCTGTGAGCGAAACAACTTATTTGGAAATTGTGATAGACAGGCAACTTACCTTCTCGAAGCATGTCATGAAAGTGACGCAAAAAGCCCATAAAACTGCAAATGCACTTAGTCGCTATTACCGAACATCCGAGGTCCTAGAACAAATAAAAGACGAACTCTGAGTATGACAGTGCAATCAATAATTTTGTATGGTGCGCCTATATGGCACAATGCTTTAAGAATCAAGAGGTGTAAAGAAATGATTGTATCTACGCAAAGAGTCGTGGCATTAAGAACAGCGTGTGCATATAGAACTGTCTCAACTGAGGCAACATTGGTATTAGCGTCATTGGTTCCAATCCACATTTTGATTGATGAAAGAGTAAATATTTACAATAATAGAGCCTCAAACAGAGAGGAGCTGAAAAAGGAATCAATTAATAGATGGGAAAGGGAATGGAAGGCTGATACTGAAAAAGCTTCATGGACAAAAAGATTGATAGTTGATTTAGAAAAATGGTTATATCGAAAACATGGTGATTTAAATTATTATATAACACAAGCGCTTAGTGGCCATGGGGCGTTTTGTGCCTACCTAAAGAAGTTTAAGAGGGTAGAGAGTGACCTATGTGATCTGTGTCGAGTGATTGATGATGTGGAACATGCAGCAAATTTATTTCGCAAAAGATGCAGGTTGAGATAAATCTAGGAGTGGTAATCACTCCTGAAAATATTATTGATATCATGATAAATAGTTGTTATCATTGGAATGTGCTTTCGAGATACTTTGAAAATATTATTAAGTTGAAAAATGAAGAAATTGATAGAAATAGGCTGATAGTGTCTGGATAATAGTGGTTTG
The DNA here is from genome assembly GCA_028455855.1 of Meloe dianella. Taxonomy (NCBI): domain Eukaryota; kingdom Metazoa; phylum Arthropoda; class Insecta; order Coleoptera; family Meloidae; genus Meloe; species Meloe dianella. Next base: position 180,573 of record JAPTHL010000128.1, read on the forward strand.
ACAAATACCTACCCTGATGTAATGCTTTACGGCGGTCCCAGGGTAGGGAGAGGATTCGAGGAGGGGTTTTAGTGGATATGCCTTTGGCTACAGAGTGAGTCCCACACTCCCTGGACAACATGTTGTTGTTTGGGAGTCTATAAAAGATTTCCCCTCCTCTCGAAAAAAAAATGGTAATTTATATTGACGATGGCCAACCTGGACCATCCAGGTTGGCTAAGGTAAAAGGTGAGGCGATTATTAGGAGCCTCTCGGTCGTAGAGACGTAATGTGGCAGACAGGTTCATGGAGGAGGTCGGAGGGGTGATGTGCTCCTCCTGGTAGCGGGATCGAAGGGGGAGAAGAGCGACCGGTTGAGCTGGGGATTGCTTGAACAATTCCCCCAGGCCAAGCGGGTGAGTGAGACCTAGATGTAGGCAAGGTCGCCTACATTAGGAGCGAGAATGTGGTATGTATGGGGGGTGATGAAGCTGGCGGCTCCGACAGGAGCTACCAGTTCATCGCTCGGATGGAAGACCAAGAGGTCGCGGACGCCGAACCAAAGGCGTTCGAGACCTTGGTAAGAATGAGGGAGCTCTGCATGAGGACAGAGCGGACGAGCTTCGCCATTGGAGTGGCCGGAAATCTAAATAGATGGGCGGTGCGAAAGATGGTCGAGTGTGTGTGGGTCGGCACAGGAACCCAAATAACCTTGTGCTGGAGAAATGTGCTGTAGATCAACGATGAAGCTGATATATCCGTCAAGAGAACACCACTCACACATCCATCCTCGAGATCAAGGAACGACAGTTTGGCAGAACAAATAAGCCAAGCACTGGCCATAGAACTGAACAGCGACGACAATGATGGGGTGTTTCCTACAGATAAACAGAGAAACACCAAGAAACGTAAAATAAGAGAGAGCTCGAAAGCTGCGGCTCAACCGAATTCTGCAATACTAGGCCTGGAAAAAAGAAAAAAGCCATTAAAAAAACGTACACCAGGAAATAAAAGCATGGGCCAAAGAATTACAATCATTAATAAGGCAGGCAAGTAAGTAATGAAGACACGAAAAGACAACAAAAATATTACATATGACACAACAGCAAAGTAAGAAGGAATCTCCTATGCCAAAAGAAAAACAAATAAAAAGCAAAACAATAGGGACACAAACCAGCGAAGTAGGCCTTGAAACAAACATTATTGAAAAAATCGAACAATGCACGGGCATAGACACAATGAACGAACTCATTGAAATGGAATGGCCAGAAAACACATATCGAATAACAGATATAGTTGAGGGAAACCCCTTAAACAATGTAGCAGGAGACGTAGTTGTCGGAATAACAAAGGAAGAGAGAGAGAGAGAACGACAAGGGTCTCTATAGAATATTGAGAGAGAGATATCCAAATATAATGAGTAATAAAAACGATGAAGACGAGATAACAGTCATCAACCAACAGTTGAGGACGGTGAAAGGCGATGAAACAACCATCAACGAGAGAAATATATACGTTGGAAACCTAAAGAGCACTGAAAACAAAGACGTTATAGGCCTGTTAACACACATCAAAGAACAAGTCACAAAGAAAGAGAATCAAGGAGAAGTTTCAATACCTATAATAAATGGAATCATGACAGAAACGCTAAGAAAAATGCTAGAAATAGTATTCGACAAAGCAGAGACAAAACTAAAAATCCATGTTCCAAAAATACTACCGAAAGGTGAAGATGGCTCAAAGAGGAAATTAATAAAAACCAACGTAAGAACAAACGCTCTGATAATAACAAAAAATGAAAACACATATGCAGATCTACTACAAAACGTAAAGAAACAAGTTATGAACAGCGGTACGAAACACAACATTATAAATACAAGACAAACAAGACAAGGAGACCTTCTACTGACAATAGATGAAAATGTCGAGAAGACAAATAAGATCGGGAAAGACATCAAAGCCAACGATATTACATATCAAAGATATGGATGCCCTTACAACAATAGAAGAGGTGAAGGACGCAATAATTAAAACGATTAAGACTGTTACAGTAGAAGAGAGCAGCATGCGTCACCAATATAAGGCCATCATACGGCATGAATCAAGCGGCAACGATAAAACAACCTGAAGGACATGGTAAAATTTTGTGATAAAGGTAGAATATTAATTGGGATGACGATGTGCCGAGTCCAGCAAAGGCTCGAGATCAGAAAATGTTCCAAGTGCTGGGAGCGCGATCACATCGCAGCCAGCTGCCACGGAAACGACAGAACTGACTCGTGCACTAATTGCACAAAGAAAGGACACACTATTAAAGAGTGCAAAGAAGACAGTTATTGCCCGTTTCTGTGATAAAAAAGGGCATAAATGGGGAAATGCCAAATGCCCTAAATTTAGAGAAAAATTACAAAGACAGGAAAGAACGAGGACATCTAGACAAGCGAATGTATAATCTGAAAACCCGAGCTGTGATAAAACAGGTTAAAGGAACTGTGATATCTAATGCAACGCATCTTATTTATCTACAGAGGTCTAGTCATTTACAGAGTCTTGTACATATACAGATATTTATTTATTCACATGATTTTATATACATCTACAGGGTTTTATATATATATATATATATATATATATATTTATTTATTTATTTATACACATACATATACATATATTTTAAACATTCAGAATTATTTATACATATATGTTCTATATTTACATTTAATTATTTATCTATTTATTATTTTATCTAGTAGAATAATGTATAAACAAACGAAAACAAAACAAGAATCCAGAATATAAGTGGATGGATATTAAAGTTCTTCAAATTAACTTGAACAGGAGCCGCGCTGCTCACGATCTGGTCTATGCGATAGCTGCAGAACTGGAGGTGGATGTAGTTGTGGTCACAGAGCCCAACAAAACTGAAGGAAGAGTCGAGTGCGAGACCTGGTCGAGTACAGACGTATCTGACTGGTAGTTGCGTGCGCGATAGTGCTATAGAGCTATAGTGTGTTTGTGTTTGTGCGCTGTGACGTCACGGTTATTTGGTGCACCTAGTGCAGCATCGGCCGTTGCCGTCGTTGACGTGTTGTGTGCGAGTAGACGCCGTTGGCGGTTACCAGTGATGGGTGACCCCATAACTAACTCTATGGAGCAGCTGGTGCAGACGCTCCAAACCCAAGCGCAGGTGACAGTGACACTGCAGCGCAAGGTTGAGCGTCTGTCCCGAGAAATCGCGTTGGCGACGACCCCCACGTCACCAAACGCTGCGGCATCCCCCAGGTAAAACAGACACCAGTGGAGACATCATCGCAGTCTACCGGTTCGGACGTCGAATCGGTGACGACGGATGGGACGCTCCATCCATCAGATTCAGAGTCTTCCGACGAAGACTTCAAAACCGTCACCAGGAAGCGAAGTAAGGCGAAGAGAATTAATTCTCCCAAAATTACCCCGAAACCAGCATCAGCGAGCAAGAAAGCTCGTACCACGTCACCAGGTGTGTCAAGGGCCACTCAGGCGACACAAATATCCCTCAGACCAACCCCAAGACCCAGCAGGCCCCAATTAAAAATTGGACCCGTCAGGTCCAACGAACCGCGTCACCGACGCCTCCCGTCGAGACACTCCCCGTCCAGACGCCCGATATCGCGACGACTTCACAGGCGTCACAGGCCCTTCCGGCACCGCCCAAACCTCGCATCCCTCCAATTATTTTGAGGGATGTTTCAAAGTGGATCGGCATCTCAAATGCCATGAAGTGTCACGACCCAGTGATTGCTATCACAAAGGCGTCGCAGTGCGCAGACGGCAAACGCATCCAGCCTCCGACAATAGAGGACTTTCGTGCATTGGCGAAGATGCTCGATTCACAGAGAGACCAGTATCACTCGTTTAGTCTGCCAGCAGACTTAACATTGAAAGTGGTACTGAGAACCGTCCCCGTGGAAATCACGCAGACGGAGGTCGCTCACGATCTCCTGACGCAAGGTTTCCACCCAATTAAGGTCAGCAGAATGCTGAGAGAGCGCAGCAAGCTGGTTGAGGTGCCGCGCAGCGATAAGGAAATTTGGAACCTCCGAACCGTCTGCGAGCTGATAGTGAAGGTTGAGCCGCCGAAAAAGCGGAGTCTATCTTCTCAATGTCACCGGTGTCAGAAGTTTCACCACAGTCAAAGGAACTGCAACAATGACCATCGGTGTGTCAAATGTGGTGAGTCCCACGTCACAAGTACCTGCACAAAGCGTGCAAAGTCTCCCGCGAAGTGTGCCAACTGTGGTAGTCCACACACCGCCAATTTCCGCGGTTGTCCGAGGTTTCCGACAAACCGTCGTAAAGTCTCGGACAAACCCGTCACCAGGAAGGCGACTACCACTAAAACTGCCACCTCCACCTCAACCAGGCCGGCGCCTTCTGCGCCGCTTTCCCCACCACCCAGTCTTACAGCAAAGCGGTCAGTCATAAGCCGGTCGCCAAGCAGAGACAATCTCCCCCAGCCAAGCACCGGCTAAGATGTCAGTTCCGCCGACTGATGTAGCCAGCATGATTATTGACATGCTGTCTGCACTCAGTGGCGCGACAACTTGCCAGGACACTGTGGCTAAAATTCTTAGTCGCCTTCCTAACTATCTTAACAACAAAATGTAATGGACAACGGTACCAATAACATTAGGTCGATGCGAACGGCGTATTGGAACGCCAGGGGCTTTAGATCTGCCGCGACGAACTGGCTGATTTTGCCAGCCGTCACCAACTCCATCTCATCATGGTATGTGAGACATTCCTTGATGGTAGCGTAAGAGACCCTAACATACAGGGTTACCTGTTACATCGCAACGACCGACTAGCTGGTCCTGGAGGAGGGTCGACATATATGTGCGCCATGATATTGCTCATTCCGTCATGATCATACCGGACTGTCGTAGTGTTGAGGCTACAGCTGTCACCATTACCACGGCTAATGGCCCATTAGTCGTGGCCGCATGCTATAATCCGCCTACAGCGGTTATAGAAACTTCTGATTTCGACAATATTCTGCAATTAGGAGCATCGGTCATTGCCGCAGGAGACTTTAACGTCAAAAACACACTTTGGTCTAGCAGGGGAAACAATAGAAACGGTCGTATACTGGACCAACACGCGTTTGACAGAAATTATCAAGTTCTAGCTCCTTCTGAGCCAACATACTATCATGCCGCGACTGGAGTTCCCGAAATTCTCGACATAGTAATTCTAAACAACGTAAGTTTCCAAATTGATCTCACTGTGGTAAATGAGCTCAGTTCGGATCACTGCCCCGTTTTAATGCATATCGGGAACGAAGCAAACGATCCACTTTATGATAGAGTCACTAGCCGTTCCACTGACTGGGGTAAATTCAACCAACACCTACACATACACTTTGTACCAATCACACTCATAAATTCCGCGGAAGATTTAGAAAACTCAGTCAGTAATTTTGAAATCAAAGTCACTGAAGCGTTGAATGTATCCACTCGGGAAATTTCAAAAAACAGGCAGCGGTGGAGATTACCTGTCGAAATAACCAAACTCATTCGCGAAAAGAATCGTGCCAGAAGACGGTTTCATAGATCCGGCAACCTAGCGGACAGAATTCAAGCCAATAGGCTCACCAGCGAAGTTCGGAACTCGCTACTAGATCTACGGAATGCGGAATGGGATGCCAGGATCTCTTCACTCGAACCCGTGGACAATTCTCTTTGGAAAATGTGAAAAATTCTTCGCAGAGAAAACAAACCAATACCAATGATTCATGGTCGCAACGGCATTGTCTATCAGGACGACAAGAAAGCAGAGGCGTTCGCTGACAGCTTGGAACTGCAATGCAGGCCCAACTGGAAGGACGTCGACGTGGAACACGTCGAACTGATAGCCAATAAAATCAAGGACATACTCCGGAAGTCCGACAACTCTGTCATTCGTCCCACCACAACAGAGGAAATCCGCCAATTAATTAGCGCACTTCGCGTTAAGAAATCTCCAGGTCCAGATCACATTACCAATCGAGCCCTCAAATGCATACCGCCAAAGGCAATTGCTGCCTTGGCGGGTATCTCCAATGCAGTCTTCAGGCTACACCACTTCCCATCACGGTGGAAAACGGCGAATGTGATCTTTCTCCCCAAGCCCAGCAAGGACCGGAAGTTCCCTCAGAACTACCGGCCAATTAGCTTATTGGCCAACGTCGGAAAAATAATCGAAAAACTTATACACGTACGTTTGTCAGAAATAGTCTCTGACAAACAAATCATTCCAGATGAACAGTTCGGTTATAGGTTCCAGCACTCCACTGTTCATTAACTGCTCCGTCTCACCGAATATGCTTCCGTCAGTCTCGACTGGAAGTACATCACAGGCGTCGTCTTTCTAGACATCTCCAAGGCGTTCGACTCAGTCTGGCACAATGGTCTGATTTATAAATTAGATCAGTCAGGCATTCCCCCAGCCATGGTGCACCTCATCCATTCTTTTCTTTCAAACAGAACATTCAGAGCAAAAATTCACAAACACATTTCGTAAGTCCGTTCCATTGAAGCAGGAGTCCCCAGGGTTCTGTTCTTTCACCGCTTCTATACAACATTTTCACGGCCGACATTCCAAAAGTCCCAGACCCAGCTACTCAGCTCGCCATTTACGCTGATGGTACGGCCATCATTGCTAGAGCTAAACATCCATATCAGGTCACGTCCAAACTGCAAACAGCAGTGGATAACATAGAATCTTGGTTGCGCCTCTGGCAGATTTAGGCCAGCCCCGACAAAAGCACGGCACTTCTTATCACCCGTAGATCAGTACAACCCCACGACTTTGTCCATATGTATGACCGACCTATACAATGGAAGCGGGAAGCAACATATCTAGGTGTCGTTTTTGACAAACGACTAACCTTAAAGAGCCACATCCGATATGCAGAAAATCGTGCTAAACATGTCATTTCCCAACTCTATCCGTTAACTGGCCACTGTAGCAAGTTAACCATCAAAAACAAGCTTCACTTGTAGAAATCTATCGTTAGACCCACGTTCACGTATGACTCGCTGGCGTGGGGTCACACTCACAAGTCTTCCATCCACCGATTTCAAATACTTCAGAACAAATTCCTCCGGTCGGCTTTTAATGCACCATGGTTTGTCAGAAACACACAACTACACAGAGAGGCAGAGATGCCGGCTGTGAAGGAGTATCTCCGTTCGACTGCCACTAAGGCGTTCTCCACACTTTCCGGCCATCCCAATCGTCTTGTCCGAGAGGCTCTCGACTATGACGAGGAAGGAAGTTGGCGCGTGAAGAGGCCAAAAATGGCACTCCTCCAGGACTAACAGGTACCACTTGTCCATCCATACATGAGACCAACTGTGTTCTGTTTTGTTCACAGGTAGACCAACCGGTCCATGCGGCGTCACACTCCAAGTGACGCCGCACTGTCCAGACGAGGGAAATAAGGGTCACGGACTCGCACCCGGGAGAAGGAGGGGTTTTAGTGGGTATGGGGTCCAGATGGACTCAGAATCCCACACTCTCTCACGTGGGTAAAACCATACGTGAGAGGTGCTTAACGCATTTCCCCTCCACCAAAAAAAAAATAAATTACTAGGTAGCAAAATGGGTCAGGGGGATTATTTATGCTTTTATATTTTTATGGTGTTTATATTTTATATTTATATAACTAAATTGAAGTCTCTGAAGAAAACAGAAGAAGTGGAAAATTCGCATCAGATAGTAATGCTATATTAAAGACAACATGTAATATGAAAGCTGGAAATTCGTTCAATCAAAAGTTCATGCACATTTTTATGGAGTTTTTATTTATTTGAGATTATTTTCATTTTTCATAATCGAACAATAATTAAACAAATTCTTATTATGTTTATTGATGTATCTCTTTATGATTTAGACATTAAGGTTGGTGATGGTTTTTATATAGAGGCCGAAACTACGCCCTTGGTAAGAATAAATTGTATAATCACTTTGGACGAACTAACTTTGACATACATTTAAGATCCACTCGTTTTTCTATTTTACCCATTTGCGCTAAAGTTACTTTCAAATTCAAAGACGTTGAATAATTATCTATATAGGGAGGAATTCAATTCCGTGTGTGTATGTGAATTTCTGCTTTTTTTAGAATTATCTTTAAGTTTTTCCATTTTATTTCCGTTGGCAGTGAAGAGGGTTTTTATTCAAGTTAATGTTTATTTAACAAAAAAAAGCTTACTGCTGTTTTAGAAAAACGAGTGACACTGGACACTATTTTATACGAAATAAAGATGAAGGAAATATACTTCCACGGGCTGTCCAGCTTGGAATACCTTTTAAAAGACATAGGTTTCAAGTACGTCAAAGATGACAATAGACGTTTGCTAATTAACTATGTGGCCCATAGTAATTTAAATTATAATTTAACCTAATTTAATTCTATTTATTTCAACTAATTTATAATTTGTGATCCGCCATGTTCCGCCCTATTGAGTTTGTGTTTGTAAATCGTTTGTTCTTGTTGACTATAATACTCTTTACTTATTCTTTACTTATGTATGAATACTAGTCGTATATAATGTGATATATTGCTCTTATTTATTGATTTATTTATATAATTGGGTTTTTTGTGTTAACTGTTTTTTGTTCAGATTGTTCTTTTATCTAAGAATTTTTGTTAGTAGGTTTGCTTCAATGAGATAGTTGTCACTGTGATATGTGTGACACAAGAAGAATAAAGTGTGATATGCAGAGAGCAGACGCACAGCGATCATGTTGCGGACGCAAGAGAGCAACTATTGAGGTAGGTGATCCTAGGAAAATAAGAAGTGGGGTATGTTATATAATCGCCTGACTTATTTAATCGCTTGCAGAATGCAGAATCGTACAACTTTTCATTTCATGCCACCACTCTTTTCTTGTAATAGCCTTGCTTTTTCTTGGGAGGGTGCTGTATTGATATGTGGATCTGTCGTGCTGTGTGCACATAAATATAAAATGCCTACAACTCACCTGAGAAATAATATTAAGTAATCAAACCAGTAGAGGTTTGCGTGCTTGAGTAGTAACTGTGAATGATCATCTGATAGAAAGGCACCACATAAGAGTCGCCCTGCTGTGATGAAATGCCACTGGCGATACATCAGCAGGGAATAACGACGTTGTAAAAGAGAAGGGTTTTTTAGTGGGTATACCGATTAGGTGACTCCCACACTACCTGCAGCCACGGGACTGCAGGTGCCTATTAAAGGTTTTTCCCTCCTCTCGGAACAAAAAGATATCGCTCGTATAAATGGCTAACGGATTCAGAAGACTGAAGTTTTTCATCAATGTTAGCATAATAATACTGTTTACTTTTGATAAATAGTTTTAAAAACATAGCAACACAACTATTGTGAATACCATCCAACTGGTATGTATCTCTATGAAATGACTTAGTGAGCTGTTATGTCGTAATACTGCATCAAAATCATGTTGCTCCGAATTCATTTGAAAAATAATCCAATCTATGGATTATTTTCAATTACAACCAGCAACATTTTTTTTCTCTTATATTACTGCAAACTTTGGTTTTAATCAGTAATTTAGTTGATTTTATTTATTAAATAGCAAAGGAATTATTGACGTAGAGCAACAACTGTATATTGCAGAATAAGATCTATTAGTTTTCGCTTATAGAGACCTTATGTATGCCTACTCTTAACTCCAATAGAAACCAAACTGGGACAACGACCAGCATCAATGTAAGGCAACTAATTGGAGAACAAATTAATTTAGAATTACACATGGAGTCAAGCTAGTAAACACTCATCAATTCAAAACCCTTTGAAACAAGACCAAAGTTCGATTTCAGAGGTCACGACGTCATTTGACGATTGCAGGAGAACGCAGAACAATCCATTTACACATCTCAAGAAAATAAGAAACTAATATACTAATATATACTAATATAATGTGCATACTTAGTATACACATCACTTATACGTCCTATAATTACTTTACGCTGCCCCGGTCTGGTGCACGGCTTCCGATCATTATAGATACTACAAAACAAACGCATGAGACTTATAACAAACATGTTTTAAACAACATTTCTTGCAATAAACAATCAAATGTAGAAATAACTCAAACATTGTAAATAAAATCAATAAAGAACCTCATTCCTTATAAAATAAATAACAACAAAAATGCGCTGTAAATAAAGCCTATCCGGCTAGGAGTTACAGAACACTATGTAAATGAAATCATTGTGACATTGTAGAATTATATAATTGTATAATACTTAATAAATTTCTTTGATTTGATTTGACGGCAGAGCCTGTAAATAGCGATATAAACACGGGAATCACAATTACGCATACGGATTACTCGTGTCGACACCTGAGCTGAAATCGAGCAGCGAATCAGTGAAACAATTAGTCAGGTGACGAAGTTTTAGCGCAATTTCACATTTTTACAAAATATATTTTGGTGCGTTTATAACCTGTGACAGCAGTATAAAAAGATCTGTAGTATGTGTCCACGTTTCCCGACGCAGAATTTACGAAGCTATAAGGCATGTGTGATATTTTATACATTTGTCAATAATGTTTCGTGTATATTTTATATGATTTTAATCAGACCAGAAGGAACATGATGGGGCAATGATAATGACACATTACCCCATCTTGCCCGTCACAAACATACAAACGAAAGTCAGGTCGAGGAAAATAGTCACAAGAAGCGATGCGATGCGAAGCGCAATTATAGCTGTGTTAGAAGGCAAGCACGGCTATTATTACCTTAGTAGCGAACACATATTCAGTCCCAATATTGATCAAATAGTTGAGGTACCTATGCTCTTGGATTTCATTGCGATTGTGATCGAAACAATTTTTGATTTATTTAGGAGATACCGTTTGAAGGAAAAATAATACTTTGGAGGTATCTTCGAAAACTTGGCTTCAAATGAAAAACGATTCCAGACAATAGCGATCGTGTGTGAACTATAGAGGCAGCACTACTGTCGAAAGTAGGGCGCCCTGGCGTCAGATGAGAAAAAGCAAAGTGGTGTAAACAATAGAATAAATATTCTCAATATAAAAAAAAAGCAAAAGATAATTGCATTTGGTTTTTTACCAATAAAAAATGACCGGATTAGGGATCAAAATGATATTAAAGGTAAAAAATTATTTGAATCGGGTCATGTTATGAATGCTGTTGAAACCGAAGATACAAATAAACAATCTACTATAACCTGTTCAGTGGTCGCCCAAACCAATATTTCAAATGATTATACAGTAGAAACTCGATTAAACGGCTCTCAGTTATACGGATTCGCGATTATCCGGACTACCGGCCAATTATATTGAATATGTACCTATTTACAAGCCGAATTTATGCAAGCAGGAAATTAAACTTATTATTTTATTTCATGATTAATAAATGCAAATTACCAAATACATATTGTAAACAAATTGTACGTACATACTACATACGTACCTAAATATTTTATTTCATGATTAAGGCTGCAGTATTTTAGTACATACATATATGTATGTAATCTAAGAAAATGTATCTCTTAATAAACATTGATTTTCGTTGATATATATTTGATGTTTTTAATAAACATATAATAATATGTACTACATATGCACAAAACCCGGTTTTCTTCATACATTCGATTATCCGGATTTTCGATTATCCGAATGCCTAACGACAACAATTAGTCCGGTTAATCGAGTTTCTACTGTAATGTGAAAATTATTGTAAGTTTCAAGAATTACTTCTATAAATTAATTATGTGATATTGAAAATAATCAAAATCTAGTAACATTTATATAAGTGTCTTGAAAAATACTTCAAAGTTAGACAAAATTTAACAGAAAAAAAAATTAAAAAACAAATGGTAAAAATGTTTGAAAATGTCGAAGTACTTGCAATTTTTAATTAATTCTTTGAGAAAAAAACATGTGATTCTTATTATCTTCAATATCAAATAAATTTTTAAAGTTGCTGTTAAATAAATAAAAAATATTGTTTTTAGCTCGACAATAATCGCAACATAACTTTTGCCAAATGTACCTGTAAAGCCGGCGTTTCAGAGAGATGTAAGCATGTATGTGCAGCAATACATTACATTAACGCTCCGGAAACTGCAGCAAGTAAATAAGACAAGTCACTTGCAAGGATGGGGAAAACCCTCTCATCGTTTTACACTCCAACTCGTTAATAATTTTCATAGACTGTGAAATATTAAATTCATTATGTGCGTTTTACCAGGAGAAAATATGCTGTGATATTGATAGAGCATTATTAATAAGGATTGGAACAGCTAATCAACCTGAAAATGCGGAGTCATATGAAGAACGAAAACTTCGTATAACTGCAAGTAATGGGCATAAAGTAAAAGGAAATCGTTTTGATGTTGATAAAGTTGTGACTGATTTTTTAAATCCTCAAAAAATTGAGACGTCAGCTATGTCATATGGGGAAAAAACTGAAGAATATAAAAAGCTAACAAAGTCGGACTGGGAAGTAGTTAAAATTGGCCTTATCATCAACATCCCTCAGCCATGGTTAAGTTGCACTCCAGATGGTATTCTTGTATATGGATCTAACATTTGGGAGAAATTGAAAATACTTTTGCATGCTAAAGTATTACCGTTGAGTGAATAATATATAGAGATGTCAGGCCTATGCTTTTTTGTGTAATCGAAAAAGTACTCCCACCACTAGAGCGGCGACACCATCGAAGTATTCCCAATTATGGGAGTATAATTTTTGTAAGCTCAGACAATTACCATGATTATTAAGACTATTGTCGGATAGAGAGCGCTTAAGAAAACATGTTTTGTTTACAATGAAATACCGGTCGAATCCTTTTGATCAGTTTTGTTTATATAATACAAACGAGACTATCGTTGAGTGAATATATATTATTATCTCAACGATATTATCTTATAAAAAAATACTTTTATGAGTGATATAATTGAACCTTTTTTTTGTTATAAATTATCTATGAATAGAGATAGATCTACGAACAGAAACAGGACATTATGATAAATAAACAATTTTCAATATAAATTTTTGGGTTTATAATAGCCGTGTTTATTCCCGTTGTTCAATCTAAGCAAAATTAAATTTTACCTATATATTTTAAAATGTCTAGTGCTTAAATAAATACAAGAACCATTCCACTGTCAGAACGGTACTTACAATTAAATATTGTCTTTCAAATTCTTTGACTACTATTTTGTTTCATCCACAAATAAAGAAAATATAATTTTCTAATACACCCGTGGAAATGACGTCATAAAAAATGCGAAACTGGAGAAAAATAGCAGTAAGCATGGTGTGACCCTCCAATAAAAGTATCTTAAAAATAATAAGTAATAACAAAAACATTGATGATTCCTTAGATAATCCAGGTGTTTATCTCATAAAATATAGTGTTTATGTAGGCGAATCATATAATTCATATAGAAACATGATAACTTGAAATTGAAATTTATAAATACATAAAATTAAAAATCTTGAATGCTGACACAGATATTAGGTTTCTTGGTCTGACACTTTTGGCGCCTTTACCATCCTGGCGTCTATGTGCGTTGCACAAATTGTGCATTGTATCGCCGCTCCCTTGTGTCGGCGACAAATATAAGAATTAGCAATAAGTATTAAATTACTCGTTAAGTAAATCTACAACTTTTACCCGAAACGATCTGTTTCCGTGAAGTTCATCTTCGTCTATTCATAACAATAGGGGGTAAAATGAAATAAAATACTTTCTCTCTTGGAACGCCAGGATGGTAAAGGCGCCAAAAGTGTCAGACCAAAAAGAATTTCTTGAGATAACTAGATATATTTATTATTCATTAATTTAACTGAAGATCTGCACACAGGCGGCAGACACTTCCGGTACGCCAGTATTTATGTAAAGATACTGTTTGTCTTCCAGAAATGATGTTAAAATCGTGTTTTCTGATCCTTTTTGAACAAAGAAACCTAATATCTGTGTCAGCATTCAAAAAATATTTTAAAAATATGTTAAGTTATTATCTATGTTTTCTTTGTAGAATAAAGGATTGACTCTTATTTTTGTTCTATTGTATAGTTTTTCTATTAATTGTTTTTGCTAATTGTAAGATGGTTGTAAGTTCTGAGGTATAATTATGCGGTATATAATACCGCAAGTGTGGCACCAGGGTTGTGAAATAAAATATGTTTCTCTCTTGGAATTGATGTAAAATCGATTATTTTAATATATTTTTTATTATCTCTTATACAGTGATGAATTTATAGTTATCATTGTAATATCATTTATAATTGTAACTGAGAAAGGTTTTGTTAATTTGCTAATTTCTATAGGAATAAATTAAAGTATGAATATTTCCCCCTTTTATGAATAGATTCTCTATTATTTTCACCCCTCCAAATTGTCTTATTTTCTATAAAAGCGCTACATTTCGCTATCACCTCTATTTTGCATTGCAGCATCAGTTGAAGTTACGATCTGTTATAAGATCATGTCTCGTAATAAGTGTGTTTATTCGGGTTGCAACAACTCATCATACAAAAACTTAAATTTACATTTTTTTCGTTTTCCAAAAAATGATGACATTCGGTCTTTATGGGTGATAAACGTTGGCAACGTAAAACTTTTCACTTTGGAAAAATCGCAGTTAATAACTAGGCGCATATGCAGTGAACATTTTAGTGAAAATAGTCTCATCAGGGAAAACAAACTGAAACCAAATGCTGTACCGAAGTATTTCGAAGACAATTCTGAATCTGGAAATAATCAACAGACGGGCGTTGAAAGTATTCAGCAAACATATCAAAAACGTGAGTATATACTACTTTTCTGATTTGAAATGTACCTATCCCTGTTAAAACAATGCGTTACGCTACGTCCAAACCATATTACAGTTGCAGGGAGTGAGGCTGCTCTCTGGTAGCGTTTCTTTTTCAATTTATTCATTTTTCTAATTACTACGGCCAAGCCACCTTGCCTTTAACAAAGAGTGAGGCTGCTCTTTGGTAGTATTCTAAAAATGTTTGGCCTCGCTCGTATCATCTGATAGATATACAATATTTTAACATTTAATCTGATTCGATTACGCCCTTCCTTATTCATTTCGAAGTCCTAATGCCATTTTTCATGAAATTACACTGACCTGACAAAATCAGCTTATGTTACCGTCAGTTTGACAACCTATATAGTTATCGAACTTCTTACCTTCACGATTGTGTATTTTTAAATTATTTTTATGCGTCATTTGTAATTTATTGATCTATTTTTTAGGTATTACAGTGGACGTAACTGGTTTTATCAATGAACGAGCTGGTAAATATTAGTTATGCCTCTAAATTAACCATAAGTTTAACATGTTCTAATTTGTAGTCCCCTCTACATCATATCAAACTCCAAAGGTGTCTCCGGATTTAGATGTTCGTATGTGGGAAAGTTATGTGCAGCTCGCGTCGCCGAAACCTGCTACTAACATTTTGTCTCCAAGAAAAAGAAGACTTGCTAAAAAGATTCTATCACAAAAACGGTTCATTAATAGAATGCGCGTGAGAAATTTTCGTTTAAAACGAAAAATGACTAGTTTAGCACCTCTGTCTATTATTGAAGGCCTAATACATAATCTTCCATTACCTGTCCAGACTTTTATAAAGGAACAGTGTTTCCGAAAGAGAAGAACCAAATGGAGTCCATCTGAATTAAAAGTTGCAATGTCTTTATTTTACAAATCTCCAGGAAACTACAGAAATATGTTGAGAATGGGATTTATTTTACCTTCAGTTTCGGTTTTACATAAATACATTAAGAGCTTTAATCTTCGAACAGGAACAAATACTCCTCTTTTAGATCACTTTAAAATAAAGATACAGGGAATGGAGAAACAAGAGAGGGAATGTTGCTTGTTAGTTGATGAAATGTGTATTAAACGCGGTCTTTTCTATAATTCAAATGATGATTGTATTGATGGATTCGAAGACTTAGGTGAGTTAGGTCGCTCTCCAAATTTAGGATCACAAGCTTTAGTTTTTATGGCCCGTGGTCTTATTAATAGTTGGAAAATGCCCATTTCTTATTACATATCTGCAGGCTCTACTAAAGCAAAAAATCTAAAGAAACTTTTGTTACTCAATATTTGTAAATTGTTAGATTTAGGTTTGAACGTGCGTGCCGTGGTAAGTGACCAAGGACCTAACAACCGCGCAGTAAGCTCTTTGTTGTTTAGTAATAAGGACGATTTTTGTTTCGAAGTAAATGGTAGAAAAATATATTATGTTTTCGATTTTCCTCATCTTTTGAAGAGTTTGAGAAACAATTTTCAAAAATACAGCTTTGTGGTGGGACAAAATTTGTGCCAGTACAATGATCTAATAGAAACTTACAATATAGATAAAAGTAATGAAAAAGCAAGACTTTTAACAAAAATTTCCAATAGACGTATATATACGAATAATTTTCAAAAAATGAACGTTCGCTTAGCAATGCAGCTATTTAGTCACACATTTTCTTGTGCAATCCGTAGCGCGGTCCATTCTAACGAGCTGAAAAGTAACACAGCTACAGACACAGCAGACTTCGTAGATCAAATAAATAAGATTTCTGATGCCTTAAATAGCCGCATAGTGAATGATAGAAACCCTTATAGGCGTGCTGTGTCAAATCTAAATAAACTAGTAATGCAAACTTTAGAAAATGCCATTCACTTTTTCCAATCGATTAAAATTGTTAATAAAGAAGGAAATGACGTAAGAAATATTCATTGTATTAAGGGATTTATAAATACAATAAATGTAGTGAAGGATCTGTGGAGAGACCTACAATCAGAAAACTTTAAATTCCTTCCAACAGCGCGTTCATATCTTAATCCGCATTGTATACATAGAAAACGTCAAGATAACTTAAAATATAGAGGTAGGACGTCATTTGACACGGGAAAGAACGATTCCAAACGTTTCAGAGGTATCAAACACAGATATATGATGGAATTAAATTTTGTAATCGTTCTATGTATCTAATCAGATTTCAAGTGGAGCTTTGTCTTTTTTACGATTTGAGACGTATTTAGTCTGTATTAGACCTAGGATGAGACTTTCCTTCGTTCAGGAATTCAATCGATAGCTTCATTAATAACTGAAAATTAAAAGACGTTCAAATGCTCTGTACATTATATCTTATGCAATGTATACATAGAAAACGTCAAGATAACTTAAAATATAGAGGTAGGACGTAATTTGACACGAGAAAGAACGATTCCAAACGTTTCAGAGGTATCAAACACAGATATATGATGGAATTAAATTTTGTAATCGTTCTATGTATCTAATCAGATTTCAAGTGGAGCTTTGTCTTTTTTACGATTTGAGACGTATTTAGTCTGTATTAGACCTAGGATGAGACTTTCCTTCGTTCAGGAATTCAATCGATAGCTTCATTAATAACTGAAAATTAAAAGACGTTCAAATGCTCTGTACATTATATCTTATGCAATGTATACATAGAAAACGTCAAGATAACTTAAAATATAGAGGTAGGACGTAATTTGACACGAGAAAGAACGATTACAAACGTTTCAGAGGTATCAAACACAGATATATGATGGAATTAAGTTTTGTAATCGTTCTATGTATCTAATCATATTTCAAATGGAGCTCTGTCTTTTTTACGATTTGAGACGTATTTACTCTGTATTAGACCTAGGATGAGACTTTCCTTCGTTCAGGAATTCAATCGATAGCTTCATTAATAACTGAAAATTAAAAGACGTTCAAATGCACTGTACATTATATCTTATGCAATGTATACATAGAAAACGTCAAGATGACTTAAAATATAGAGGTAGGACGTAATTTGACACGAGAAAGAACGATTCCAAACGTTTCAGAGGTATCAAACACAGATATATGATGGAATTAAGTTTTGTAATCGTTCTATGTATCTAATCAGATTTCAAATGGAGCTCTGTCTTTTTTACGATTTGAGACGTATTTACTCTGTATTAGACCTAGGATGAGACTTTCCTTCGTTCAGGAATTCAATCGATAGCTTCATTAATAACTGAAAATTAAAAGACGTTCAAATGCTCTGTACATTATATCTTATGCAATGTATACATAGAAAACGTCAAGATAACTTAAAATATAGAGGTAGGACGTAATTTGACACGAGAAAGAACGATTCCAAACGTTTCAGATGTATCAAACACAGATATATGATGGAATAAAGTTTTGTGTTCGTTCTGTGTATCTAATCAGATTTCAAGTGAAGCTCTGTCTTTTTTACGATTTGAGACGTATTTAGTCTGTATTAGACCTAGGATGAGACTTTCCTTCGTTCAGGAATTCAATCGATAGCTTCATTAATAACTGAAAATTAAAAGACGTTCAAATGCTCTGTACATTATATCTTATGCAATGTATACATAGGAAACGTCAAGATAACTTAAAATATAGAGGTAGGACGTAATTTGACACGAGAAAGAACGATTCCAAACGTTTCAGAGGTATCAAACACAGATATATGATGGAATTAAGTTTTGTAATCGTTCTATGTATCTAATCAGATTTCAAGTGGAGCTTTGTCTTTTTTACGATTTGAGACGTATTTAGTCTGTATTAGACCTAGGATGAGACTTTCCTTCGTTCAGGAATTCAATCGATAGCTTCATTAATAACTGAAAATTAAAAGACGTTCAAATGCGCTGTACATTATATCTTATGCAATGTATACATAGAAAACGTCAAGATAACTTAAAATATAGAGGTAGGACGTAATTTGACACGAGAAAGAACGATTCCTAACGTTTCGGAGGTATCAAACACAGATATATGATGGAATTAAATTTTGTAATCGTTCTATGTATCTAATCAGATTTCAAGTGGAGCTCTGTCTTTTTTACGATTTGAGACGTATTTACTCTGTATTAGACCTAGGATGAGACTTTCCTTCGTTCAGGAATTCATTCGATAGCTTCATTAATAACTGAAAATTAAAAGACGTTCAAATGCTCTGTACATTATATCTTATGCAATGTATACATAGGAAACGTCAAGATGACTTAAAATATAGAGGTAGGACGTAATTTGACACGAGAAAGAACGATTCCAAACGTTTCAGAGGTATCAAACACAGATATATGATGGAATTAAGTTTTGTAATCGTTCTATGTATCTAATCAGATTTCAAATGGAGCTCTGTCTTTTTTACGATTTGAGACGTATTTACTCTGTATTAGACCTAGGATGAGACTTTCCTTCGTTCAGGAATTCAATCGATAGCTTCATTAATAACTGAAAATTAAAAGACGTTCAAATGCTCTGTACATTATATCTTATGCAATGTATACATAGAAAACGTCAAGATAACTTAAAATATAGAGGTAGGACGTAATTTGACACGAGAAAGAACGATTCCAAACGTTTCAGAGGTATCAAACACAGATATATGATGGAATTAAATTTTGTAATCGTTCTATGTATCTAATCAGATTTCAAGTGGAGCTTTGTCTTTTTACGATTTGAGACGTATTTAGTCTGTATTAGACCTAGGATGAGACTTTCCTTCGTTCAGGAATTCAATCGATAGCTTCATTAATAACTGAAAATTAAAAGACGTTCAAATGCTCTGTACATTATATCTTATGCAATGTATACATAGAAAACGTCAAGATAACTTAAAATATAGAGGTAGGACGTCATTTGACACGGGAAAGAACGATTAAAAACGTTTCAGAGGTATCAAACACAGATATATGATGGAATTAAATTTTGTAATCGTTCTATGTATCTAATCAGATTTCAAGTGGAGCTTTGTCTTTTTTACGATTTGAGACGTATTTAGTCTGTATTAGACCTAGGATGAGACTTTCCTTCGTTCAGGAATTCAATCGATAGCTTCATTAATAACTGAAAATTAAAAGACGTTCAAATGCTCTGTACATTATATCTTATGCAATGTATACATAGAAAACGTCAAGATAACTTAAAATATAGAGGTAGGATGTCATTTGACACGGGAAAGAACGATTAAAAACGTTTCAGAGGTATCAAACACAAATATATGATGGAATTAAATTTTGTAATCGTTCTATGTATCTAATCATATTTCAAATAGAGCTATGTCTTTATTACGATTTGAGACGTATTTAGTCTGTATTAGACCTAGGATGAGACTTTCTTCGTTCAGGAATTCATTCGATAGCTTCATTAATACCTGAAAATTAAAAAACGTTCAAATGCACTGTACATTATATCTTATGCAATGTATACATGGAAAACGTCAAGATGACTTAAAATATAGAGGTAGGACGTAATTTGACACGAGAAAGAACGATTCCAAACGTTTCAGAGGTATCAAACGCAGATACATGATGACATTAAGTTTTGTAATCGTTCTATGTTTCTAATCATATTTCAAATAGAGCTCTGTCTTTATTACGATTTGGTACGTATTTAATCTGTATTAGACCTAGGATGAGACTTTCTTCGTTCAGGAATTCATTCGATAGCTTCATTAATACCTGAAAATTAAAAGACGTTCAAATGCTCTGTACATTATATCTTATGCAATGTATACATGGAAAACGTCAAGATGAATTAAAATATAGAGGTAGGACGTCATTCGACACGGGATGGAACGATTCCAAACGTTTCAGATGTATCAAACACAGATATATGATGGAATAAAGTTTTGTGTTCGTTCTGTGTGTCTAATAAGATTTCAAGTGAAGCTCTGTCTTCTTTACGATGTGGGACGTATTTAGTCTGTATTAGACCTAGGATGAGACTTTCCTTCGTTCAGGAATTCAATCGATAGCTTCATTAATAACTGAAAATTAAAAGACGTTTAAATGCTCTGTACATTATATCTTATGCAATGTATACATAGAAGACGTCAAGATAACTGAAAATATCGATGTAGGATGTCATTTGACACGGGAAAGAACGATTAAAAACGTTTCAGAGGTATCAAACACAAATATATGATGGAATTAAATTTTGTAATCGTTCTATGTATCTCATCCGATTTCAAGTGCAGCTTTGTCTTGTTTACGATGTGAGACGTATTTACTCTGTATTTGACCTAGGATGAGACTTTCTTCGATCAGGAATTCATTCGATAGCTTCATTAATAACTAAAAGTTAAAAGACGTTCAAATGCTCTGTACATTATATCTTACGCAATGTATACATAGGAAACCTCAAGATTACTCAAAATATAGAGTTAGGACGTAATCTGACCCGAGAAAGAACGATTCCAAACGTTTCAGAGTTATCAAACACAGCTATATGATGGAATTAAGTTTTGTAATCGTTCTATGTATCTAATCATATTTCAAATGAAGCTCTGACTTTTTTACAATTTGAGACGTATTTACTCTGTATTAGACCTAGAATGAGGCTTCCCTTCGTTTAGGAATTCAATCGATAGCTTCATAAATAACTGAAAATTAAAAGCCGTTCAAATGCGCTGTACATTATATCTTATGCAATGTATACATTGAAAACGTCAAGATAACCTAAAATATGAAGGTAAGACGTAATTTGACACGAGAAAGAACGATTCCAAACGTTTCAGATGTATCAAACACAGATATATGACGGAATAATGTTTTGTGTTCGATCTGTGTATCTAATCAGATCTCGACTGGAGCTTTGTCTTTTTTACGATTTGAGACGTAGTTACTCTGTATTAGACCTAGGATGAGACTTTCGTTCGTTCAGCAATTCAATCGATAACTTCATTAATAACTGAAAATTAAAAGACGCTCTAATGCTCTGTACATTATATCTTATGCGATGTATACATAGGAAACGTCACGATTACTCAAAATATAGAGGTAGGACGTAATCTGACACGAGAAAGAGCGATTCCAAACGATTCAGAGGTATCAAACACAGGTATATGATGGAATTAAGTTTTCTAATCGTTCTATGTATCTAATCATATTTCAAATGAAGCTCTGTGTTTTTTACAATTTGAGACGTATTTACTCTGTATTAGACCTAGGATGAGGCTTCTCTTCGTTTAGGAATTCAATCGATAGCTTCATTAATAACTGAAAATTAAGAGCCGTTCAAATGCGCTGTACATTATATCTTATGCAATGTATACATAGAAAACGTCAAGATAACCTAAAATATGAAGGTAAGACGTAATTTGACACGAGAAAGAACGATTCCAAACGTTTCAGATGTATAAAACACAGATATATGACGGAATAATGTTTTGTGTTCGATCTGTTTATCTAATCAGATCTCGAGCGGAGCTTTGTCTTTTTTACGATTTGAGACGTAGTTACTCTGTATTAGACCTAGGATGAGACTTTCCTTCGTTCAGCAATTCAATCGATAACTTCATTAATAACTGAAAATTAAAAGACGCTCAAATGCTCTGTACATTATATCTGATGCGATGTATACATAGGAAGCGTCAAGATAACTTAAAATATAGAGGTAGGACGTCATTCGACACGGGATAGAACGATTCCAAACGTTTCAGATGTATCAAACACAGATATATGATGGAATAAAGTTTTGTGTTCGATTTGTGTATCTAATCAGATTTCAAGCGCAGCTTTGCCTTTTTTTCGATTTGAGAAGTAGTTACTCTGTATTAGACCTAGGATGAGAATTTCCTTCGTTCGGGAATTCAACGATAGCTTCATTAATAACTGAATGTTAAAGGACGTTCAAATGCGCTGTACATTATATATTATGCAATGTATACATAGAAAACTTCAAGATAACCTGAAATATAGACGTAGGACGTCATTTGACACGAGAACGAACGATTCCTAACGTTTTGGAGGTATCAAACACAGATATATGATGGAAGTAAATTTTGTAATCGTTCTATGTATCTAATCAGATTTCTAGTGGAGCTCTGTTTTTTTCACGATTTGAGACGTATTTAGTCTGTATTAGACCTAGGATGAGACTTTTCTTTGTTCAGGAATGCAATCGCTAGCTTCATTAATAACTGAAAATTAAAAGACGTTCAAATGCTGTGTACATTATATCTTATGCAATGTATACATAGGAAACGTCAAGATGACATAGAATATAGAGGTAGGACGAAATTTGACACAATGGAGAACGATTCCAAACGTTTCAGACGTATCAAACACAGATATTTCGTTAAGAACTGAAAATTAGAAGACGTTTAAATGCTCTGTACATCATATCTAATGCAATGTATACATAGGAAACGTCAAGATGACTTAAAATAGAGTGGTATGACGTAAATTGACACGAGAAAGAACGATTACAAACCTTTCAGAGGTATCAAACGCAGATACACGATGAAATTAAGTTTTGTAGTCGTTCTATGTATCTAATCATATTTCAAATGAAGCTCTGTCTTTTTTACGATTTGAGACGTATCTACTCTGTATTAGACCTAGGATGAGACTTTCCTTCGTTCAGGAATTCATTCGATAGCTTCATTAATACCTGAAAAGTAAAAGACGTTCAAATGCACTGTACATTATATCTTATGCAATGTATACATGTAAAACGTCAAGATGACTTAAAATATAGAGGTTGGACGTAATTTGACACGAGAAAGAACGATTCCTAACGTTTCGGAGGGCTCAAACACAGATATATGATTGAATTAAATTTTGTAATCGTTCTATGTATCTAATCAGATTTCAAGTGGAGCTCTGTCTTTGTTACGATTTGAGACGTATTTAGTCTGTATTAGACCTAGGATGAGACTTTCCTTCGTTGAGGAATTCAATCGCTAGCTTCATTAATAACTGAAAATTAAAAGACGTTCATATGCTCTGTACATTATATCTAATGCAATGTATACATAGAAAACGTCAAGATAACTTAAAATATAGAGGTTGGACGTCATTTGACACGGGAAAGAACGACTAAAAACGTTTCAGAGGTATCAAACACAGATATATGATGGAATTGAATTTTGTAATCGTTCTATGTATCTAATCAGATTTCAAGTGGAGCATTGTCTGTTTTACGATTTGAGACGTATTTAGTCTGTATTAGTCCTAGGACGAGACTTTCCTTCGTTCAGGAATTCAATCGATAGCTTCATTAATAACTGAAAATTAAAAGACGTTCAAATGCTCTGTACATTATATCTTATGCAATGTATACATAGAAAACGTCAAGATAACTTGAAATATAGAGGTAGGACGTCATTTGACACGGGAAAGAACGATTAAAAACGTTTCAGACGTATCAAACACAAATATATGATGGAATTAAATTTTGTAATCGTTCTATGTATCTAATCATATTTCAAATAGAGCTATGTCTTTATTACGATTTGAGACGTATTTAGTCTGTATTAGACCTAGGATGAGACTTTCTTCGTTCAGGAATTCATTCGATAGCTTCATTAATACCTGAAAATTAAAAAACGTTCAATTGCACTGTACATTATATCTTATGCAATGTATACATGGAAAACGTCAAGATGACTTAAAATATAGAGGTAGGACGTAATTTGACACGAGAAAGAACGATTCCAAACGTTTCAGAGGTATCAAACGCAGATACATGATGACATTAAGTTTTGTAATCGTTCTATGTTTCTAATCATATTTCAAATAGAGCTCTGTCTTTATTACGATTTGGTACGTATTTAATCTGTATTAGACCTAGGATGAGACTTTCTTCGTTCAGGAATTCATTCGATAGCTTCATTAATACCTGAAAATTAAAAGACGTTCAAATGCTCTGTACATTATATCTTATGCAAAGTATACATGGAAAACGTCAAGATGAATTAAAATATAGAGGTAGGACGTCATTCGACACGGGATGGAACGATTCCAAACGTTTCAGATGTATCAAACACAGATATATGATGGAATAAAGTTTTGTGTTCGTTCTGTGTGTCTAATAAGATTTCAAGTGAAGCTCTGTCTTCTTTACGATGTGGGACGTATTTAGTCTGTATTAGACCTAGGATGAGACTTTCCTTCGTTCAGGAATTCAATCGATAGCTTCATTAATAACTGAAAATTAAAAGACGTTTAAATGCTCTGTACATTATATCTTATGCAATGTATACATAGAAGACGTCAAGATAACTGAAAATATCGATGTAGGATGTCATTTGACACGGGAAAGAACGATTAAAAACGTTTCAGAGGTATCAAACGCAAATATATGATGGAATTAAATTTTGTAATCGTTCTATGTATCTCATCCGATTTCAAGTGCAGCTTTGTCTTGTTTACGATGTGAGACGTATTTACTCTGTATTTGACCTAGGATGAGACTTTCTTCGATCAGGAATTCATTCGATAGCTTCATTAATAACTAAAAGTTAAAAGACGTTCAAATGCTCTGTACATTATATCTTACGCAATGTATACATAGGAAACCTCAAGATTACTCAAAATATAGAGTTAGGACATAATCTGACCCGAGAAAGAACGATTCCAAACGTTTCAGAGTTATCAAACACAGCTATATGATGGAATTAAGTTTTGTAATCGTTCTATGTATCTAATCATATTTCAAATGAAGCTCTGACTTTTTTACAATTTGAGACGTATTTACTCTGTATTAGACCTAGAATGAGGCTTCCCTTCGTTTAGGAATTCAATCGATAGCTTCATAAATAACTGAAAATTAAAAGCCGTTCAAATGCGCTGTACATTATATCTTATGCAATGTATACATTGAAAACGTCAAGATAACCTAAAATATGAAGGTAAGACGTAATTTGACACGAGAAAGAACGATTCCAAACGTTTCAGATGTATCAAACACAGATATATGACGGAATAATGTTTTGTGTTCGATCTGTGTATCTAATCAGATCTCGACTGGAGCTTTGTCTTTTTTACGATTTGAGACGTAGTTACTCTGTATTAGACCTAGGATGAGACTTTCGTTCGTTCAGCAATTCAATCGATAACTTCATTAATAACTGAAAATTAAGAGACGCTCTAATGCCCTGTACATTATATCTTATGCGATGTATACATAGGAAACGTCACGATTACTCAAAATATAGAGGTAGGACGTAATCTGACACGAGAAAGAGCGATTCCAAACGATTCAGAGGTATCAAACACAGGTATATGATGGAATTATGTTTTCTAATCGTTCTATGTATCTAATCATATTTCAAATGAAGCTCTGTGTTTTTTACAATTTGAGACGTATTTACTCTGTATTAGACCTAGGATGAGGCTTCTCTTCGTTTAGGAATTCAATCGATAGCTTCATTAATAACTGAAAATTAAGAGCCGTTCAAATGCGCTGTACATTATATCTTATGCAATGTATACATAGAAAACGTCAAGATAACCTAAAATATGAAGGTAAGACGTAATTTGACACGAGAAAGAACGATTCCAAACGTTTCAGATGTATAAAACACAGATATATGACGGAATAATGTTTTGTGTTCGATCTGTTTATCTAATCAGATCTCGAGCGGAGCTTTGTCTTTTTTACGATTTGAGACGTAGTTACTCTGTATTAGACCTAGGATGAGACTTTCCTTCGTTCAGCAATTCAATCGATAACTTCATTAATAACTGAAAATTAAAAGACGCTCAAATGCTCTGTACATTATATCTGATGCGATGTATACATAGGAAGCGTCAAGATAACTTAAAATATAGAGGTAGGACGTCATTCGACACGGGATAGAACGATTCCAAACGTTTCAGATGTATCAAACACAGATATATGATGGAATAAAGTTTTGTGTTCGATTTGTGAATCTAATCAGATTTCAAGCGCAGCTTTGCCTTTTTTACGATTTGAGAAGTATTTACTCTGTATTAGACCTAGGATGAGAATTTCCTTCGTTCGGGAATTCAACGATAGCTTCATTAATAACTGAATGTTAAAGGACGTTCAAATGCGCTGTACATTATATATTATGCAATGTATACATAGAAAACTTCATGATAACCTGAAATATAGACGTAGGACGTCATTTGACACGAGAACGAACGATTCCTAACGTTTTGGAGGTATCAAACACAGATAGATGATTGAATTAAATTTTGTAATCGTTCTATGTATCTAATCAGATTTCAAGTGGAGCTCTGTCTTTGTTACGATTTGAGACGTATTTAGTCTGTATTAGACCTAGGATGAGACTTTCTTTCGTTAAGGAATTCAATCGCTAGCTTCATTAATAACTGAAAATTAAAAGACGTTCAAATGCTCTGTACATTATATCTTATGCAATGTATACATAGAAAACGTCAAGATAACTCAAAATATAGAGGTTGGACGTCATTTGACACGGAAAAGAACGACTAAAAACGTTTCAGAGTTATCAAACACAGATATATGATGGAATTGAATTTTGTAATCGTTCTATGTATCTAATCAGATTTCAAGTGGAGCTTTGTCTTTTTTACGATTTGAGACGTATTTAGTCTGTATTAGACCTAGGATGAGACTTTCCTTCGTTCAGGAATTCAATCGATAGCTTCATTTATAACTGAAATTTAAAGGACGTTCAAATGCTTTGTACATTATATCTTATGCAATGTATACATAGAAGACGTCGAGATAACTGAAAATATAGAGGTAGGATGTCATTTGACACGGGAAAGAACGATTAAAAACGTTTCAGTGGTATCGAACACAAATATATGATGGAATTAAATTTTGTAATCGTTCTATGTATCTAATCAGATTTCAAGTGGAGCTCTGTCTTTGTTACGATATGAGACGTATTTAGTCTGTATTAGACCTACTGTGAGACTTTCTTTCGTTCAGGAATTCATTCGATAACTTCATTAATAACTGAAAATTAAAAGACGATCAAATGCTCTGTACATTATATCTTATGCAATGTATACAAAGAAAACGTCAAGATAACTCAAAATATAGAGGTTGGACGTCATTTGACACGGGAAAGAACGACTAAAAACGTTTCAGAGTTATCAAACACAGATATATGATGGAATGGAATTTTGTAATCGTTCTATGTATCTAATCAGATTTCAAGTGGAGCTCTGTCTTTGTTACGATTTGAGACGTATTTAGTCTGTATTAGACCTAGTATGAGAATTTCCTTCGTTAAGGAATTCAATCGCTAGCTTCATTAATAACTGAAAATTAAAAGACGTTCAAATGCTCTGTACATTATATTTTATGCAATGTATACATAGAAAACGTCAACATAACTTAAACTATAGAGGTTGGACGTCATTTGACACGGGAAAGATCGATTAAAAACGTTTCAGACGAATCAAACACAGATATTTGAGGTTATTAAGTTTTGTAATCGTTCTGTGTGTCTAATAAGGTTTCAAGTGAAGCCCTGTCTTCTTTACGACATGGGACGGATTTAGTCTGTATTAGACCTAGGATGAGACTTTCCTTCGTTCAGGAATTCAATCGATAGCTTCATTAATAACTGAAAATTAAAAGACGTTTGAATGCTCTGTACATTATATCTTATGCAATGTATACATAGGAAACGTCAAGATGACTTAAAATATAGAGGTAGGACGTAATTTGACACGATAAAGAACGATTCCAAACGTGTCAGACGTATCAAACACAGATATTTGATGGAATGAATTTTTGTAATCGTTCTATGTATCTAATCAGACTTGAAGTGGAGCTTTGTCTTTTTTACGATTTGTGACGTATTTGGTCTGTATTAGACCTAGGATGAGACTTTCCTTCGTTCAGGAATTCAATCGATAGCTTCATTAATAACTGAAAATTAAAGGACGTTCAAATGCTCTGTACATTATATCTTATGCAATGTATACATAGAAGACGTCAAGATAACTGGAAATATAGAGGTAGGACGTAATTTGACACGAGAAAGAACGATTACAAACGTTTCTGATGTATCAAACGCAGATACATGATGAAATTAAGTTTTGTAATCGTTCTATGTATCTAATCATATTTCAAATAGAGCTCTGTCTTTTTCACGATTTGAGACGTATTTAGTCTGTATTAGACCTAGGTTGAGACGTTCCTTCGTTCAGGAATTCATTCGATAGCTTCATTAATACCTGAAAATTAAAAGACGTTCAAATGCTCTGTACATTATATCTTATGCAATGTATACATAGGAAACGTCAAGATTACTCGAAATATCGAGGTAGGACGTAATCTGACACGAGAAAGAACGATTCCAAACGATTCAGAGGTATCAAACACAGGTATATGATGGAATTAAGTTTTGTAATCGTTCTAAGTATCTAATCATATTTCAAATGGAGCTATGTCTTTTTTACAATTTGAGACGTATTTAGTCTGTATTAGACCTAGGATGAGGACTTTCCGTCGTTCATTAAGTCAATCGCTAGCTTTATTAATAACTGAAAATTAAAAGACGTTCAAATGCTGTGTACATTATATCTTATGCAATGTATACATAGGAAACGTCAAGATAACTTAAAATATAGGGGTAGGACGTCATTCGACACGGAATAGAACGATTCCAAACGTTTCAGATGTACCAAACACAGATATATGATGGAATAAAGTTTTGTGTTCGATCTGTGTATCTAATCAGATTTCAAGCGCAGCATTGTCTCTTTCACGATTTGAGACGTATGTACTCTGTATTAGACCTAGGCTGAGACTTACCTTCGTTCAGGAATTCAACGATAGGTTCATTAATAACTGAAAATTAAAAGCCGTTCAAATGCGCTGTACATTATATCTTATGCTATGTATACTTAGAAAACGTCAAGATAACCTAAAATATAGAGGTAGGGCGTAATTTGACACGAGAACGAACGATTCCTAAGGTTTCGGAGGTATCAAACACAGATATATTATGGAATTAAATATTGTAATCGTTCTATGTATCTAATCAGATTTCAAGTGGAACTTTGTCTTTTTCACAATTTGAGACGTATTTAGTCTGTATTAGACCTAGGATGAGATTTTGCTTCGTTAAGGAATTCAATCGCTAGCTTCATTAATAACTGAAAATTAAAAGACGTTCAAATGCTCGGTACATTATATCTTATGCAATGTATACATAGGAAACGTCAAGATTACTCGAAATATAGAGGTAGGACGTATTCTGACACGAGAAAGAACGATTCCAATCGTTTCAGACGTATCAAACACAGGTATATGATGGAATTAAGTTTTGTAATCGTTCTATGTATCTAATCAGATTTCAAATAGAGCTCTGTCTTTCTTACAATTTGAGACGTATTTAGTCAGTATTAGACCTAGGGTGAGACTTTCCTTCGTTAAGGAATTCAATCGCTAGCTTCATTAATAACTGAAAATTAAAAGACGTTCAAATGCTCTGTACATTATATCTTATGCAATGTATACATAGGAAACGTCAAGATGACTTGAAATATAGAGGTAGGACGTAACTTGACACGAGAAAGAACGATTCCAAACGTTTCATACGTATCAAACGCAGATACACGATCAAATTAAGTTTTGTAGTCGTTCTATGTATCTAATCATATTTCAAATGGTGATCTGTCTTTTTTACGATTTGAGACGTATCTACTCTGTATTAGACCTAGGATGAGACTTTCCTTCGTTCAGTAATTCATTCGATAGCTTCATTAATACCTGAAAATTGAAAGACGTTCAAATGCACTGTACATTATATTTTATGCAATGTATACATGTAAAACGTCAAGATGACTTAAAAGATAGTGGTAGGACGTAATTTGACACGAGAAAGAACGATTCCTAACGTTTCGGAGGGATCAAACACAGATATATGATTGAATTAAATTTTGTAATCGTTCTATGTATCTAATCAGATTTCAAGTGGAGCTCTGTCTTTGTTATGATTTGAGACGTATTTAGTCTGTATTAGACCTAGTATGAGAATTTCCATCGTTAAGGAATTCAATCGCTAGCTTCATTAATGACTGAAAATTAAAAAACGTTCAAATGCTCTGTACATTATATTTTATGCAATGTATACATAGAAAACGTCAACATAACTTAAAATATGGAGGTTGGACGTCATTTGACACGGGAAAGAACGATTAAAAACGTTTCAGACGTATCAAACACAGATATTTGATTTAATTAAGTTTTGTAATCGTTCTGTGTGTCTAATAAGGTTTCAAGTGAAGCTCTGTCTTCTTTACGACTTGGAACGGATTTAGTCTGTATTAGACCTAGGATGAGACTTTCCTTCGTTCAGGAATTCAGTCGATAGCTTCATTAATAACTGAAAATTAAAAGACGTTTAAATGCTCTGTACATTATATCTTATGCAATGTATACATAGAAGACGTCAAGATAACTGAAAATATAGAGGAAGGACTTAATTTGACACGAGAAAGAACGATTCCAAATGTTTCAGAGGTATCAAACGCAGATACATGATGAAATTAAGTTTTGTAATCGTTCTATGTATCTAACCATATTTCAAATAGAGCTCTGTCTTTTTCACGATTTGAGACGTATTTACTCTGTATTAGACCTAGGATGAGGCTACCCTTGGTTTAGGAATTCAATCGATAGCTTCATTAATAACTGAAAATTAAAAGCCGCTCAAATGCGCTGTAATTTATATCTTATGCAATGTATACATAGAAAACGCCAAGATAACCTAAAATATGAAGGTAAGAGGTAATTTGACACGAGAAAGAACGATTCCGAACGTTTCAGATGTATCAAACACAGATATATGATGGAATTAAATTTTGTAATCGTTCTATGTATCTAATCAGATTTCAAGTGGAGCTTTGTCTTTTTTACGATTTAAGACGTATTTACTCTGTATTAGACCTAGGATGAGACTTTCCTTCGTTCAGGAATTCAATCGCTAGCTTCATTAATAACTGAAAATTAAAAGACGCTCAAATGCTCTGTACATTATATCATATGCAATATATACATAGAAAACGTCAGGATAACTTGAAATATAGAGGTAGGACGTCAATTGACACGGGAAAGAACGTTTAAAAACGTTTCAGAGGTATCAAACACAGTTATATGATGGAATTAAATTTTGTAATCGTTCTATGTATCTAATCAGATTTCAAGTGGAGCTTTGTCTTCTTTACGATTTGGGACGTATTTATTCTGTATTAGACCTAGGATGAGACTTTCCTTCGTTCAGGCATTCAATCGATAGCTTCATTAATAACTGAAAATTAAAAGAAGTTCAAATGCTCTGTACATCATATCTTATGCAATGTATACATAGGAAACGTCTAGATGACTTAGATATAGAGGTAGGACGTAATTTGACACGATAAACAACGATTCCAAACGTATTGGAGGGATCAAACACAGATATATGATGGAATAAAATTTTGTACTCGTTCTATGTATCTAATCAGATTTCAAGTGAAGCTCTGTCTTTTTCACGATTTGAGACATATTTTGTCGGTATTAGACCGAGCATGAGACTTTTTTTCGTTAAGGAATTCAATCGCTAGCTTCATTAATAACTGAAAATTAAAAGACGGTCAAATGCTCTGTACATTATATCTAATGCAATGTATTCAAAGAAAACTTCAAGATAACTTAGAATATAGAGGTTGGACGTCATTTGACACGGGAAAGAACGATTAGAAACGTTTCAGAGGCATCAAACACAGATATATGATGGAATTAAATCTTGTAATCGTTCTATGTATCTAATCAGATTTCAAGTGGAGCTTTGTCTTTTTCACGATTTGAGACGTATTTAGTCTGTATTAGACCTAGGATGAGACTTTCCTTCGTTCAGGATTTCAATCGCTAGCTTCACCAATAACTGAATATTAAAAGACGTTCAAATGCTCTGTACATTATATCTTATGCAATGTATACATAGAAAACGTCAAGATAACTTAAAATATAGTGGTAGGACGTCATTCGACGCGGGACAGAACGATTCCAAACGTCTCATATGTATCAAACACAGATATATTATGGAATAATATTTTGTGTTCGATCTGTGTATCTAATCAGATTTCGAGTGGAGCTATGTCTTTTCCACGATTTGAGACGTAGTTACTCTGTATTAGACCTAGGATGAGACTTCCCTTCGTTCAGGAATTCAATCAATAACTTCATAATTAACTGAAAATTAAAAGAAGATCAAATGCTCTGTACATTGCATCTTATGCAATGTATACATAGGAAACGTCAAGATGACTTACAATATAGGGGTAGGAGGTAATTTGACACGAGAAAGAACGATTCCAGACGTTTCAGACGTATCAAACACAGATATTTGATGGAATTAAGTTTTGTAATCGTTCTATGTATCTAATCAGATTTCAAATAGAGCTCTGTCTTTCTTACAATTTGAGACGTATTTAGTCAGTATTAGACCTAGGGTGAGACTTTCCTTCGTTAAGGAATTCAATCGCTAGCTTCATTAATAACTGAAAATTAAAAGACGTTCAAATGCTCTGTACATTATATCTTATGCAATGTATACATAGGAAACGTCAAGATGACTTGAAATATAGAGGTAGGACGTAACTTGACACGAGAAAGAACGATTCCAAACGTTTCATACGTATCAAACGCAGATACACGATGAAATTAAGTTTTGTAGTCGTTCTATGTATCTAATCATATTTCAAATGGAGCTCTGTCTTTTTTACGATTTGAGACGTATCTACTCTGTACTAGACCTAGGATGAGACTTTCCTTCGTTCAGTAATTCATTCGATAGCTTCATTAATACCTGAAAATTGAAAGACGTTCAAATGCACTGTACATTATATTTTATGCAATGTATACATGTAAAACGTCAAGATGACTTAAAAGATAGTGGTATGACGTAATTTGACACGAGAAAGAACGATTCCTAACGTTTCGGAGGGATCAAACACAGATATATGATTGAATTAAATTTTGTACTCGTTCTAAGTATCTAATCAGATTTCAAGTGGAGCTCTGTGTATTTTACGAGTTGAGACGTATTCAGTCTGTATTAGACCTAGGATGAGACTTTCCTTCGTTAAGGAATTCAATCGCTAGCTTCATTAATAACTGAAAATTAAAAGACGTACAAATGCTCTGTACATTATATCTTATGCAATGTATACATAGGAAACGTCAAGATGACTTACAATATAGGGGTAGGAGGTAATTTGACACGAGAAAGAACGATTCCAGACGTTTCAGACGTATCAAGCACAGATATTTGATGGAATTAAATTTTGTTATCGTTCTATGTATCCAATCAGATTTCAGGTGGAGCTTTGTCTTTTTTACGATTTGAGACGTAGTTACTCTGTATTAGACCTAGGATGAGACTTTCCTTCGTTCAGGAATTCAATCGATAGCTTCATTAATAACTGAAAATTAAAGGACGTTCAAATGCTCTGTACATTATATCTTATGCAATGTATACATAGAAGACGTCAAGATAACTCAAAATATAGAGGTAGGATGTCATTTGACACGGGAAAGAACGATTAAAAACGTTTCAGAGGTATCAAACACAAATATATGATGGAACAAAATTTTGTAATCGATCTATGTATCTAATCATATTTCAAATAGAGCTTTGTCACTTTTACGATTTGAGACGTATTTAATCTGTATTAGACCTAGGATGAGACTTTCCTTCGTTTAGGAATTCATTCGATAGCTTCATTAATACCTGAAAATTAAAAAAAGTTAAAATGCTCTGTACATTATATCTTATGCAATGTATACATGGTAAACGTCAAGATGACTCAAAATATAGAGGTAGGACGTAATTTGACACGAGAAAGAACGATTCCTAACGTTTCGGAGGGATCAAACACAGATATATGATTGAATTAAATTTTGTACTCGTTCTAAGTATCTAATCAGATTTCAAGTAGAGCTCTGTGTATTTTACGAATTGAGACGTATTCAGTCTGTATTAGACCTAGGATGAGACTTTCCTTCGTTAAGGAATTCAATCGCTAGCTTCATTAATAACTGAAAATTAAAAGACGTACAAATGCTCTGTACATTATATCTTATGCAATGTATACATAGAAAACGTCAAGATAACTTAGAATATAGAGGTTGGACGTCATTTGACACGGGAAAGAACGATTAAAAACGTTTCAGAGGTAACAAACACTGATATATGATGGAATTAAATTTTGTAATCGTTCTATGTATCTAATCAGATTTCAAGTGGAGCTTTGTCTTTTTCACGATTTGAGGCGTATTTAGTCTGTATTAGACCTAGGATGAGACTTTCCTTCGTTCAGGATTTCAATCGCTAGCTTCATCAATAACTGAAAATTAAAAGACGTTCAAATGCTCTGTACATTATATCATATGCAACATATACATAGGAAACGTCAAGATTACTCAAAATATAGAGGTAGGACGTAATCTGACCCCTGAAAGACCGATTCCAAGCGTTTAAGAGGTATCAAACACAGCTATATGATGGAATTAAGTTTTGTAATCGTTCTATGTATATAATCAGATTCCAAGTGGAACTTTGTCTTTTTTACAATTTGAGACGTATTTAGTCTGTATTAGTCTTAGGATGAGGCTTCCCTTCGTTGAGGAATTCAATCGATAGCTTCATTAATAACTGAAAATTAAAAGCCGTTCAAATGCGCTGTACATTATATCTTATGCAATGTATACATAGCAAACGTCAAGATAATCTAAAATATAGAGGCAGGGCGTAATTTGACACGGGAACGAACGATTCCTAAGGTTTCGGAGGTATCAAACACAGCTATATGATGGAATTAGGTTTTGTAATCGTTCTATGTATCTAATCATATTTCAAATGGAACTTTGTCTTTTCTACGATTTGAGACGTATTTACTCTGTATTAGACCTAGGATGAGGCTTCCCTTCGTTTAGGATTTCAATCGATAGCTTCATTAATAACTGAAAATTAAAAGCCGTTCAAATGCGCTGTACATTGTATCTTATGCAATGTATACATAGGAAACGTCAAGCTAACCTAAAATATAGAGGTAGGACGTAATTTGACACTAGAACGAACGATTCCAAACGTTTCAGAGGTATCAAACACAGATATATGATGAAATTAAGTTTTGTAGTCGTTCTATGTATCTAATCAAGATTTCAGGTGAAGCTTTGTCTTTTTTACGATTTGAGACGTATTTAGTCTGTATTAGACCTAGGATGAGACTTTCCTTCGTTAAGGCATTCAATCGCTAGCTTCATTAATAACTGAAAATTAAAAGACGTTTAAATGCTCTGTACATAATATCTTATGCAATGTATACATAGGAAACGTCAAGATGACTTAAAATATAGTGGTAGGACGTAACTTGACACGAGAAAGAACGATTCCAAACGTTTCAGAGGTATCAAACGCAGATACACGATGAAATTAAGTTTTGTAGTCGTTCTATGTATCTAATCATATTTCAAATGAAGCTCTGTCTTTTTTACGATTTGAGACGTATCTACTCTGTATTAGACCTAGGATGAGACTTTCCTTCGTTCAGGAGTTCATTCGATAGCTTCATTAATACCTGAAAAGTAAAAGACGTTCAAATGCACTGTACATTATATCTTATGCAATGTATACATGTAAAACGTCAAGATGACTTAAAATATAGAGGTAGGACGTAATTTGACACGAGAAAGAACGATTCCTAACGTTTCGGAGGGATTAAACACAGATATATGATTGAATTAAATTTTGTAATCGTTCTATGTATCTAATCAGATTTCATGTGGAGCTCTGTCTTCGTTACGATTTGAGACGTATTTAGTCTGTATTAGACCTAGGATGAGACTTTCCTTCGTTAAGGAATTCAATCGCTAGCTTCATTAATAACTGAAAATTAAAAGACTTTCAAATGCTCTGTACATTATATCTTATGCAATGTATACATAGAAAACGTCAAGATAACTTAAAATATAGAGGTTGGACGTCATTTGACACGGGAAAGAACGACTAAAAACGTTTCAGAGGTATCAAACACAGATATATGATGGAATTGAATTTTGTAATCGTTCTATGTATCTAATCAGATTTCAAGTGGAGCTATGTCTTTTTTACAATTTGAGACGTATTTAGTCTGTATTAGTCCTAGGACGAGACTTTCCTTCGTTCAGGAATTCAATCGATAGCTTCATTTATAACTGAAAATTAAAGGACGTTCAAATGCTCTGTACATTATATCTTATGCAATGTATACATAGAAGACGTCGAGATAACTGAAAATATAGAGGTAGGATGTCATTTGACACGGGAAAGAACGATTAGAAACGTTTCAGAGGTATCAAACACAGCTATATGATGGAATTATGTTTTGCAATCGTTCTATGTATCTAATCATATTTCAAATGGAGCTCTGTCTTCTTTACAATTTGAGACGTATTTACTCTGTATTAGACCTAGGATGAGGCTTCCCTTCGTTTAGGAATTCAATCAATAGCTTCATTAATAACTGAAAATTAAAAGCCGTTCAAATGCGCTGTACATTATATCTTATGCAATGTATACATATAAAACGCAAAGATAACCTAAAATATGGAGGTAAGACGTAATTTGACACGAGGAAGAACGATTCCGAGCGTTTCAGAGGTATCAAACACAGGTATATGATGGAATTAAGTTTTGTAATCGTTCTATGTATCTAATCATATTTCAAATGAAGCTCTGTCTTTTTTTCAATTTGAGACGTATTTATTCTGTATTCGACATAGGATGAGGCTTCCCTTCGTTTAGGAATTCAATCGCTAGCTTCATTAATAACTGAAAATTTGAAGCCGTTCAAATGCGCTGTACATTATATCTTATGCAATGTATACATGGAAAACGTCTAAATGACTTAAAATATAGAGGTAGGACGTAATTTGACACAAGAAAGAACGATTCCTAACGTTTTGAAGGGATCAAACACAGATATATGATTAAATTACATTTTGTACTCGTTCTAAGTATCTAATCAGATTTCAAGTGGAGCTCTGTCTTTTTTACGATTTGAGACTTATTTAGTCTGTATTAGACCTACTGTGAGACTTTCTTTCGTTCAGGAATTCAATCGATAACTTCATTAATAACTGAAAATTAAAAGACGTTCAAATGCTCTGTACATTATATCTTATGCAATGTATACATAGGAAACGTCAAGATGACTTAAAATATAGTGGTAGGACGTAACTTGACACGAGAAAGAACGATTCCGAGCGTTTCAGAGGTATCAAACACAGGTATATGATGGAATTAAGTTTTGTAATCGTTCTATGTATCTAATCATATTTCAAATGAAGCTCTGTCTTTTTTTCAATTTGAGACGTATTTATTCTGTATTAGACATAGGATGAGGCTTCCCTTCGTTTAGGAATTCAATCGCTAGCTTCATTAATAACTGAAAATTTGAAGCCGTTCAAATGCGCTGTACATTATATCTTATGCAATGTATACATAGAAAACGTCAAGATAATTTAAAATATAGTGATAGGACGTCATTCGACACGGGACAGAACGATTCCAAACGTTTCAGATGTATCAAACACAGCTATATGATGGAATTAAGTTTTGTATTCGTTCTATGTATCTAATCATATTTCAAATAGAGCTGTGTCTTTCCTACAATTTGAGACGTATTTACTCTGTATTAGACCTAGGATGAGACTTTCCTTCGTTCAGGAATTCAATCGATAACTTCATTAATAACTGAAAATTAAGAGACGTTCAAATGCGCTGTACATTATATCTTATGCAATGTATACATAGAACACGTCAAGATAACTTAAAATATAGAGGTAGGACGTAATTTGACACGAGAAAGAACGATTCCTACCGTTTCGGAGGTATCAAACACAGATATATGATGGAATTAAATCTTCTAATCGTTCTATGTGTCTAATCAGATTTCAAGTGGAGCTCTGCATTATTTACGATTTGAGACGTATTCAGTCTGTATTAGACCTAGGATGAGACTTTCCTTCGTTCAGGAATTCAATCGCTAGCTTCATTACTAGCTGAAAATTAAAAGACTTTCAAATACTCTGTACATTATACCCTATGCAATGTATACATAGGAAACGTCAAGATAACTCGAAATATAGAGGTAGGACGTCATTCGACACGGGAAACAACGACTAAAAACGTTTCAGAGGTATCAAACACAGATATATGATGGAATTGAATTTTGTAATCGTTCTATGTATCTAATCAGATTTCAAGTGGAGCTTTGTCTTTTTTACAATTTGAGACGTATTTAGTCTGTATTAGTCCTAGGACGAGACTTTCCTTCGTTCAGGAATTCAATCGATAGCTTCATTTATAACTGAAAATTAAAGGACGTTCAAATGCACTGTACATTATATCTTATGCAATGTATACATGGAAAACGTCAAGATGACTTAAAATATAGAGGTAGGACGTAATTTGACACTAGAAAGAACGATTTCAAACGTTTCAGAGGTATCAAACGCAGATACATGATGAAATTAAGTTTTGTAATCGTTCTATGTTTCTAATCATATTTCAAATAGAGCTCTGTCTTTTTTACGATTTGAGACGTATTTAATTTGTATTAGACCTAGGATGAGACTTTCCTTCGTTCAGGAATTCATTCGATAACTTCATTATTACCTGAAAATTAAAAGACGTTCAAATGCTCGGTACATTATATCTTATGCAATGTATACATGGAAAACGTCAAAATGACTTGAAATATAGAGATAGGACGTGATTTGACACAAGAAAGAACGACTCCTAACGTTTTGAAGGGATCAAACACAGATATATGATTAAATTACATTTTGTACTCGTTCTAAGTATCTAATCAGATTTCAAGTGCAGCTCTGTCTTTTTTACGATTTGAGACTTATTTAGTCTGTATTAGACCTACTGTGAGACTTTCTTTCGTTCAGGAATTCAATCGATAACTTCATTAATGACTGAAAATTAAAAGACGTTCAAATGCTCTGTACATTATATCTTATGCAATGTATACATAGGAAACGTCATGATTACTCAAAATATAGAGGTAGGACGTAATCTGACCCGAGAAAGAACGATTCCAAACGTTTCAGAGGTATCAAACAGAGCTATATGATGGAATTATGTTTTGCAATCGTTCTATGTATCTAATCATATTTCAAATGGAGCTCTGTCTTCTTTACAATTTGAGACGTATTTACTCTGTATTAGACCTAGGATGAG
The DNA here is from genome assembly GCA_028455855.1 of Meloe dianella. Lineage (NCBI taxonomy): Eukaryota > Metazoa > Arthropoda > Insecta > Coleoptera > Meloidae > Meloe > Meloe dianella. The sequence continues at coordinate 220,591 of JAPTHL010000128.1, forward strand.
GCTTCCCTTCGCTTAGGAATTCAATCAATAGCTTTATTAATAACTGAAAATTAAAAGCCGTTCAAATGCGCTGTACATTATATCTTATGCAATGTATACATAGAAAACGCCAAAATAACCTAAAATATGGAGGTAAGACGTAATTTGACACGAGAAAGAACGATTCCGAGCGTTTCAGAGGTATCAAACACAGGTATATGATGGAATTAAGTTTTGTAATCGTTCTATGTATCTAATCATATTTCAAATGAAGCTCTGTCTTTTTTACAATTTGAGACGTATTTATTCTGTATTAGACATAGGATGAGGCTTCCCTTCGTTTAGGAATTCAATCGCTAGCTTCATTGATAACTGAAAATTAAAAGACGTTCAAATGCTCTGTACATCATATCTTATTCAATGTATACATTGAAAACGTCAAGATAACTTTAAATAATGAGATAGGACGTCATTCGACACGGGAAAGAACGATTCCAAACGTTTCAGATGTATCAAACACAGATATATGGTGGAATAAAGATTTGTGTTCGATCTGTGTATCTAATCAGATTTCAAGTGCAACTTTGTCTTTTTTACGATTTGAGACGTATTTACTCTGTATTAGACCTAGGATGAGACATTCCTTCATTCAGGAATTCAATCGATAGCTTCATTAATAACTAAAAATTAAAAGAAGTTCAAATACGCTGTACTTTATATCTTAAGCAATGTATACATAGAAAACGTCAAGATAACTTAAAATATAGAGGTAGAACGTAATTTGCCACGAGATAGAACGATTCCTAACGTTTCGGAGGTATCAAACACAGATATATGATGGAATTAAATCTTCTAATCGTTCTATGTGTCTAATCAGATTTCAAGTCTAGCTCTGCATTATTCACGATTTGAGACGTATTCAGTCTGTATTAGACCTAGGATGAGACATTGCTTCGTTAAGGAATTCAATCGCTAGCTTCATTAATAACTGAAAATTAAAAGACGTTCAAATGCTCTGTACAATATATCTTATGCAATGTATACATAGAAAACGTCAAGGTAACTTGAAATAAAGAGGTAGGACGTCATTCGATACGGGAAAGAACTATTCCAAACGTTTCAGATGTATCAAACACAGATATATGGTGGAATACAGTTTTGTGTTCGATCTGTGTATCTTATCAGATTTCAAGTGCAACTTTGTCTTTTTTACGATTTGAGACGTATTTACTCTGTATTAGACCTAGGATGAGACATTCCATCATACAGGAATTCAATCGATAGCTTCATTAATAACTGAAAATTAAAAGACGTTCAAATGCTCTGTACATTATATCTTATGCAATGTATACATTGTAAACGTAAATATTACTCAAAATATAGAGGTAGGACGTAATTTGACACGAGATAGAACGATTCCTAACGTTTTGGATGTATCGAACACACTATATGATGGAATTAAATTTTGTTATCGTTCTATGTATCCAATCAGATTTCAAGTGGAGCTTTGTCTTTTTTACGATTTGAGACGTAGTTACTCTGTATTAGACCTAGAATGAGACTTTCCTTCATTCAGGAATTCAATCGCTAGCTTCATTAATAACTGAAAATTAAAAGACGTTCAAATGCTCTGTACATCATATCTTAATCAATGTATACATAGAAAACGTCAAGATAACTTTAAATAAAGAGGTAGGACGTCATTCGACACGATAAAGAACGATTCCAAACGTTTCAGATGTATCAAACACAGATATATGGTGGAATAAAGTTTTGTGTTCGATCTGTGTATCTAATCAGATTTCAAGTGCAACTTTGTCTTTTTTACGATTTGAGACGTATTTACTCTGCATTAGACCTAGGATGAGACTTTCCTTCGTTCAGGAATTCAATCGATAACTTCATTAATAACTAAAATTAAAAGACGTTCAAATGCGCTGTACATTATATCTTATGCAATGTATACATAGAACACGTCAAGATGACTTAAAATATAGAGGTAGGAAGTAATTCGACACGAGATAGAACGATTCCTAACGTTTCGGAGGTATCAAACACAGATATATGATAAAATTAAATTTTGTAATCGTTCTATGTATCTAATCAGATTTCAAGGAGAGCTTTGTCTTTTTTACGATTTGAGGCGTAGTTACTCTGTATTAGACCTAGGATGAGACTTTCCTTCATTCAGGAATTCAATCGATAGCTTCATTAATAACTAAAAATTAAAAGACGTTCAAATGCGCTGTACATTATATCTTATGCAATGTATACATAGAAAACGTCAAGATAACTTGTAATAAAGAGGTAGGACGTCATTCGACACGGGAAAGAACGATTCCTAACGTTTTGGAGGTATCGAACACTGATATATGATGGAATTAAATTTTGTTATCGTTCTATGTATCCAATCAGATTTCAAGTGCAACTTTGTCTTTCTTACGATTTGAGGCGTATTTACTCTGTATTAGACCTAGGATGAGACTTTCCTTCGTTCAGGAATTCAATCGATAACTTCATTAATAACTGAAAATTAAGAGACGTTCAAATGCGCTGTACATTATATCTTATGCAATGTATACATAGAACACGTCAAGATAACTTAAAATATAGAGGTAGAACGTAATTTGACACGAGATAGAACGATTCCTAACGTTTCGGAGGTATCGAACACAGATATAAGATGGAATTAAATTTTGTTATCGTCCTATGTATCCAATCAGATTTCAAGTGGAGTTTTGTCTTTTTTACGATTTGAGACGTAGTTACTCTGTATTAGACCTAGGATGAGACATTGCTTCGTTAAGGAATTCAATCGCTAGCTTCATTAATAACTGAAAATTAACAGACGTTCAAAAGCGCTGTACATTATATCTTATGCAATGTATACATCGAAAACGTCAAGATAACTTAAGAGATAGAGGTAGGACGTAATTTGACACGAGAAAGAACGATTCCTACCGTTTCGGAGGTATCAAACACAGATATATGATGGAATTAAATCTTCTAATCGTTCTATGTGTCTAATCAGATTTCAAGTGGAGCTCTGCATTATTTACGATTTGAGACGTATTCAGTCTGTATTAGACCTAGGATGAGACTTTCCTTCGTTCAGGAATTCAATCGCTAGCTTCATTACTAGCTGAAAATTAAAAGACTTTCAAATACTCTGTACATTATACCCTATGCAATGTATACATAGGAAACGTCAAGATAACTCGAAATATAGAGGTAGGACGTCATTCGACACGGGAAACAACGACTAAAAACGTTTCAGAGGTATCAAACACAGATATATGATGGAATTGAATTTTGTAATCGTTCTATGTATCTAATCAGATTTCAAGTGGAGCTTTGTCTTTTTTACAATTTGAGACGTATTTAGTCTGTATTAGTCCTAGGACGAGACTTTCCTTCGTTCAGGAATTCAATCGATAGCTTCATTTATAACTGAAAATTAAAGGACGTTCAAATGCACTGTACATTATATCTTATGCAATGTATACATGGAAAACGTCAAGATGACTTAAAATATAGAGGTAGGACGTCATTCGACACGGGAAATAACGATTCCAAACGTTTCAGATGTATCAAACACAGATATATGGTGCAATAAAGTTTTGTGTACGATCTGTGTATCTAATCAGATTTCAAGTGCAACTTTGTCTTTTTTACGATTTGAGACGTATTTACTCTGTATTAGACCTAGGATGAGACATTCCTTCATTCAGGAATTCAATCGAAAGCTTCATTAATAACTAAAAATTAAAAGAAGTTCAAATGCGCTGTACTTTATATCTTATGCAATGTATACATAGAAAACGTCAAGATAACTTAAAATATAGAGGTAGAACGTAATTTGACACGAGATAGAACGATTCCTAACGTTTCGGAGGTATCAAACACAGATACATGATGGAATTAAATCTTCTAATCGTTCTATGTGTCTAATCAGATTTCAAGTCTAGCTCTGCATTATTTACGATTTGAGACGTATTCAGTCTGTATTAGACCTATTATGAGACATTGCTTCGTTAAGGAATTCAATCGCTAGCTTCATTAATAACTGAAAATTAAAAGACGTTCAAATGCTCTGTACAATATATCTTATGCAGTGTATACATAGAAAACGTCAAGGTAACTTGAAATAAAGAGGTAGGACGTCATTCGACACGGGAAAGAACGATTCCAAACGTTTTAGATGTATCAAACACAGATACATGGTGGAATAAAGTTTTGTGTTCGATCTGTGTATCTAATCAGATTTCAAGTGCAACTTTGTCTTTTTTACGATTTGAGACGTATTTACTCTGTATTGGACCTAGGATGAGACATTCCTTCATTCAGGAATTCAATCGATAGCTTCATTAATAACTGAAAATTAAAAGACGTTCAAATGCTCTGTACATTATATCTTATGCAATGTATACATAGGAAACGTAAATATTACTCAAAATATAGAGGTAGGACGTAATTTGACACGAGATAGAACGATTCCTAACGTTTTGGATGTATCGAACACAGCTATATGATGGAATTAAATTTTGTTATCGTTCTATGTATCCAATCAGATTTCAAGTGGAGCTTTGTCTTTTTTACGATTTGAGACGTAGTTACTCTGTATTAGACCTAGAATGAGACTTTCCTTCATTCAGGAATTCAATCGCTAGCTTCATTAATAACTGAAAATTAAAAGACGTTCAAATGCTCTGTACATCATATCTTAATCAATGTATACATAGAAAACGTCAAGATAACTTTAAATAAAGAGGTAGGACGTCATTCGACACGGGAAAGAACGATTCCAAACGTTTCAGATGTATCAAACACAGATATATGGTGGAATAAAGTTTTGTGTTCGATCTGTGTATCCAATCAGATTTCAAGTGCAACTTTGTCTTTTTTACGATTTGAGACGTATTTACTCTGTATTAGACCTAGGATGAGACTTTCCTTCGTTCAGGAATTCAATCGATAACTTCATTAATAACTGAAAATTAAAAGACGTTCAAATGCGCTGTACATTATATCTTATGCAATGTATACATAGAAAACGTCAAGATAACTTAAAATATAGAGGTATGAACGTAATTTGACACGAGATAGAACGATTCCTAACGTTTTGGAGGTATCGAACACAGATATATGATGGAATTAAATTTTGTTATCGTTCTATGTATCCAATCAGATTTCAAGTGGAGCTTTGTCTTTTTTACGATTTGAGACGTATTTAGCCTGTATTAGACCTAGGATGAGACATTGCTTCGTTAAGGAATTCAATCGCTAGCTTCATTAATAACTGAAAATTAAAAGACGTTCAAATGCTCTGTACAATATATCTTATGCAATGTATACATAGAAAACGTCAAGTTAACTTGAAATAAAGAGGTAGGACGTCATTCAACACGGGAAAGAACGATTCCAAACGTTTCAGATGTATCAAACGCAGATATATGATGAAATAAAGTTTTGTGTTCGATCTGTGTATCTAATCAGATTTCAAGTGCAGCTTTGTCTTTTTTACGATTTAAGACGTATTTACTCTGTATTAGACCTAGGATGAGACTTTCCTTCGTTCAGGAATTCAATCGATAACTTCATTAATAACTGAAAATTAAGAGACGTTCAAATGCGCTGTACATTATATCTTATGCAATGTATACATAGAACACGTCAAGATAACTTAAAATATAGAGGTAGAACGTAATTTGACACGAGATAGAACGATTCCTAACGTTTCGGAGGTATCGAACACAGATGTAAGATGGAATTAAATTTTGTTATCGTCCTATGTATCCAATCAGATTTCAAGTGGAGTTTTGGCTTTTATACGATTTGAGACGTAGTTACTCTGTATTAGACCTAGGATGAGACATTGCTTCGTTAAGGAATTCAATCGCTAGCTTCATTAATAACTGAAAATTAACAGACGTTCAAAAGCGCTGTACATTATATCTTATGCAATGTATACATCGAAAACGTCAAGATAACTCAAGAGATAAAGGTAGGACGTAATTTGACACGAGAAAGAACGATTCCTACCGTTTCGGAGGTATCAAACTCAGATATATCATGGAATTAAATCTTCTAATTGTTCTATGTGTCTAATCAGATTTCAAGTGGAGCTCTGCATTATTTACGATTTGAGACGTATTCAGTCTGTATTAGACCTAGGATGAGACTTTCCTTCGTTCAGGAATTCAATCGCTAGCTTCATTAATAGCTGAAAATTAAAAGACTTTCAAATGCTCTGTACATTATACCCTATGCAATGTATACATAGGAAACGTCAAGATAACTCAAAATATAGAGGTAGGACGTCATTCGACACGGGAAACAACGATTCCAAACGTCTCAGAGGTATCAAACGCAGATATGTGATGGAATAAAGTTTTGTGTTCGATCTGTGTATATAATCAGATTTCCAGTGTAACTTTGTCTTTTTTACGATTTGAGACGTATTTACTCTGTATTAGACCTAGGATGAGACTTTCCTTCGTTCAGGAATTCAATCGATAGCTTCATTAATAACTGAAAATTAAAAGACGTTCAAATGCGCTGTACATTATATCTTATGCAATGTATACATAGAACACGTCAAGATAACTTAAAATATAGAGGTAGGACGTAATTTGACACGAGATAGAACGATTCCTAACGTTTCGGAGGTATCAAACACAGATATATGATAAAATTAAATTTTGTAATCGTTCTATGTATCTAATCAGATTTCAAGGAGAGCTTTGTCTTCTTCACGATTTGAGACGTAGTTACTCTGTATTAGACCTAGGATGAGACTTTCCTTCATTCAGGAATTCAATCGATAGCTTCATTAATAACTAAAAATTAAAAGACGTTCAAATGCGCTGTACATTATATCTTATGCAATGTATACATAGAAAACGTCAAGATAACTTAAAATATAGAGGTAGGACGTAATTCGACACGAGAAAGAACGATTCCTAACGTTTTGGAGGTATCAAACACAGATATATGATGGAATTAAATTTTGTTATCGTTCTATGTATCTAATCAGATTTCAAGTGGAGCTCTGTCATTTTTTACGATTTGAGACGTATTTAGTCTGTATTAGACCTAGGATGAGACTTTCCTTCGTTCAGGAATTCAATCGCTAGCTTCATTAATAACTGAAAATTAAAAGACGTTCAAATGCTCTGTACATTATATCTTATGCAATGTATACATAGGAAACGTCAAGATAACTTAAAATATAGAGGTAGGACGTAATTTGACACGAGAAAGAACGATTCCTAACGTTTCGGAGGTATCAAACACAGATATATGATGGAATTAAATTTTGTAATCGTTCTATGTATCTAATCAGATTTCAAGTGGAGCTTTGTGTTTTTTACGATTTGAGACGTATTTAGTCTGTATTAGACCTAGGATGAGACTTTCCTTCGTTCAGGAATTCAATCGATAGCTTCATTAATAACTGAAAATTAAAAGACGTTCAAATGCTCTGTACATTATATCTTATGCAATGTATACATAGAAAACGTCAAGATAACTTGAAATATAGAGGTAGGACGTCATTTGACACGGGAAAGAACGATTCCTAACGTTTCGGAGGTATCGAACACAGATATATGATGGAATTAAATTTTGTTATCGTTCTATGTATCCAATCAGATTTCAAGTGGAGCTTTGTCTTTTTTACGATTTGAGACGTATTTAGCCTGTATTAGACCTAGGATGAGACATTCCTTCGTTCAGGAATTCAATCGCTAGCTTCATTAATAACTGAAAATTAAAAGACGTTCAAATGCGCTGTACATTATATCTTATGCAATGTATACATAGAAAACGTCAAGATAACTTGAAATATAGAGGTAGGACGTAATTTGACACGAGAAAGAACGATTCCTAACGTTTCGGATGTATCAAACACAGATATATGATGGAATTAAATTTTGTAATCGTTCTATGTATCTAATCAGATTTCAAGTGCAACTTTGTCTTTTTTACGATT